>PVJN01008840.1:0-63317 GCA_004026805.1 Lasiurus borealis
ATGACAGCCATTCTGACAGGTGTGAGATAGTACCTCATTGTCATTTTGATTTGCATCTCTCAGATGATTAATGACTTTGAGAATGTTTTCATATGTCTCTTGGTCTTTCTTATGTCTTCTTTTGAAAAGTAACCATTTAGGTCTTGTGCCCATTTTTTTATTGGTTTACCTTCCTTATGTTAAGTTGTATGAGTTCCCTATAAATTTTGGATAACATTGGAATATTGAATATCTTCTCCCATGCAGTGGGCTTTATTATTATTTTGTTGATGGTTTCTTTTGCTGTGCAGAAGCTTTATATTTTGATGTAGTCCCATTTGTTTACTTTCTCCTTAATTTCCATTGCCCTAGGAACTGTATCAGTAAAGGTATTGCTACAGCCTGTGTCTGATATTTTGCACCTGTGTTTTCCTCTAATATTTTTATGGTTTCCCATCTCACGTTTAAGTCCTTTATCCCTTTTTGAGTTTATCTTTGTGTATGGTATAAGTTGGTTACTTACCTTCATTCCTCATTTTTAGAAATGGGAAGCATTATGCAATTAAAAATCCTACCAATAAAGAGATGTTCCTAACTGTAACTAATTTTGATAGTTGGTGTATTCCTTTTGTGTACTCAGAAAGATGCCATTTCCATTTTTCCTGCTTCCTGGACCCCCTACACTTCTTTCTTGGCAGGCATTTAGAACATCTGCTCACAAACAACAGGTGAAATACAGAATAGAGCCTTCTATATTAATTTCCTAGGTAGCAATTAGTTGTGTTTATGTTTGTTCTTATAGAACAGCTGAACTTCTGCTCAGAGTCAGCTCAGTTTTGATGGAAGAGATTGATTTCTTGGCAATATTTTCAAGTCTTCTACCGCATGCTAATAGCAGCTGGGCCAGAAACACGCTCAGCATTGCTTTCATGCTCGACAGTTAGAGTTGTGACCATGTTAATTACCATCCTGTCTAATAGCACAATGGGGACACTGGATAGGACTGAGTGATTATAGTGATTATAGAAGGTGCACGAAGACGTTATTGGGAGCCATGGGCAATTTGTAATTAAAGTTCTAATCATCCTTGGTAAGTCTCTCTTTTTCCTAGTGGAAAATTTTATTTCATTTTCTTTGATTAAATATTTTGCAAGTTAGGCATATCTGGGAGTAGGATCCTCAAGGTCTCATGTTCTATCTTGTGATAGTTAGGAATCACAACAACAACAACATCATAATGTGCTTTACAAAACGTTTCAATATACGAAATAAACGTTTCCAGTTTGTCTTATCTGTACCAATGCTATAATAGTGGAATCTACCTCATAAGAATTTTATTTTGGTGCTAAGCTGGGAGAGCTTCCTGGGGAAACTACCTAGCTATAGCTAGGAAATAAACAAAAACCACCCATATATTTAAATAACATAGTCATTTTTGATTTATAAAAAAATTGCAAAAATATATTATGGTCAGTGTTGCTCAGTAATTGGAGCATTGGCTCGCACACCTATGGGTTTTTGCTTTCCACCCCCCCAGTTGGGGCACGTGCCAGAGGCTCCCAGTCAATGTGTCTTTCTCACATAGATGTTTCTCTCTCTCCTCCCCTCCTCATTCCTTCCTCCCTTCTACTCTCTCTGAAAAGCAATGGAAAGAATATCCTCAAGTGAAGACCAAAAAAAAAATGGCAAAAAATAATACAGAGCATTCCCATATACCCCACATCCATTTTTCTCTATTATTAATATCTTACATAAATATTTATTTCTGTTCTAGGATTCTATCCAAGATACCACATAACATTTACTTTTCATGTTTCTTTAGGCTTCTCCAGACTGAGAGTTTCAGACTTTTCTGCTTTTGATGACCTTGGCAGTTTTGAGGGCTTGGGTCAGGTATTTTGTAGAATGCTCCTCAACATGAGTTAGATTGATTTTTTTTTTATCATGTCTAGACTGGGGTTGTAGGTTTTGGGGAAAAGACCGCATAAATAAAATTCCATTCTTGTATCATCATATCAAGAGTATATATTGTCATCCTGTATCATGGTTAATGCTCACCTTGGTCACCTGGCTGGATGGTGTCTGTCAGGTGTCCACACTAGGTTACCTCTGTCCCTCTTTCCATGCTGTATTTGCTGAAGGGCGATCACTGTGTGCAGCCTGGACTTCAGGAGTGGGGAGCTGGGCATCGCCTCTCCAAAGGCTCAGTATCTGCATAAATGACCTTCTTCTGCAAGAGAGATTGCTTTTTCCTTCCCTATTTATTTATTCAATCATTTCTTCATATTGGTGTGCACTCAGATATCTATTTTTTAGTTTGGATTGTGGTCCAATCCTGTTTCATTTTGTTGTTCAGACTGCCCCATCTTTGGCACTGCGAGCTCCTTGAGTCAGTTCGGCATCTCTCTGTTATATATGCCACCGCCACCATCAATGTAGGCTTTTTGTTTTCTTTTTGAACGCTCACAACTTGTGACAAATGGAAAATGGCTCTGGTGGAGAATGATAAAAATAATAAACAGTAAGTCCTTGAAGAAATGCTAAAGGAGCGAGACTTTATGCCCTGCAGAAAGGAAAAGTGATGGAATACCAAAATGCCTTAAAGTATATGATGTGCTGTATCTCAGCTGTTAGAACCAGGACTGCTATTCACAGTTCAAGCAGAAATGGATAAGAACTTAGGAATGATTTTTTTTTTTTAATAGATAGCTGTGAGACTCTACGGTTGCAAAAGCAATCTTTCTCGGATGGTTACACTAAAAGAGACATTTAAAAATAAGTGAAGGAAGAGATTTTAGCGTAGCTACAGAAGGAACTAAATATTAGTGAGGACTCGCCCTGTGTTCTTGGCACTTGGCATTTGCTCTATCTTTTGAACAACGGCATCTTCCTCAGATTTTTCTCTGCTCAAAGGCTGGGGAAGGAAACCAAACAGTTTCTTGTTCTGATACTACACTCTGATTCTGCGAATCATCAAAAGCCAACTGAAGAATTTCAGGAAGCAAGACCACATTGGTTATCTTTATGTAAAAAGCCATCACATCTGCATTCCATAGGATTGACTTTCTTGCTACTCCGCTGCTCCTCTTTATAAATTACTAATAGTATGCAGTGAGTTGAATAGGATGTAGAACACGGTTTGTTCCAAACACATCAATTGTGAAGTGTCCTTTCCTTTTTCAGCCACCGAGAGCACACCATCGCCTTCTATAATCGAACCTGCTGTGGCCTATAAACACGAGTCCCCGATGAAGAAAGTGTTTCCATGGACCTTTGACTCATTTGTGATGCTTGGAGACTCCAGCCGGGGCCCATCTATTCTTTCCGTTGTGCCCATGACATTGGATTTTCACCTGTATTTGGTTCAAGTAATGAGATTCTCAGGTGGAATCACGCATTCATTTTCCCCTAGAATTTCAGAGAGTTCAGACACGAGCTATGTTATCACAAGGCAGGGGTTCTCCGTTTCCAGGTCCCTCTTGCTCTTCTGACAATTTAACAATTCTACTCTCTGGTTTCTGATTTGGAGCCCAGAATAAATAGAAGATTTGGGGCTCCTGGAAATATCTTTAAAAAGAACCAGACATGCATGCTTTTTTTTTTTTTCCTGGAAAGGGTTCTTTAACCTACATTTGGAGAGAAAAGTGCCTCTTGCATTTTAATGATCACTTTTAGCACAGTTTCTATAATGTTGCTGTATTCGTTTCCACACACTGCCTTAACGAATTACCATTCAGTTTGGAGGCTTAAAATAACAAACATTTATTCTCTCAGTTCTGGAGACTAGCAGTTCTGAAATCATGGTGTTGCCTCTGCCATGCTCCCTATGAAGGCTCTAGGGGAAAATCCTTTCTCGCTTCTTCTTGACATGTCTTGGCTCCCAGCAACCTTTGGCATCCTTTGATTGCATCCATGTCACTCCAATCTTTGCTGCTATCTACATGGCTTTTTTATGTATCTCTGTGTGTATCTCTATGAGTCCTCCCCTCTTATACAGTAAGTAATTCTTGGATTCAGGACCCAGGATAATCTAATATGAATTCCTCTTACCTTAACTAATTTTACATGTGGAAACCTTATTTTCAAATAAGGTTACATTCTGAGGTTCTGGGGTATATGAATTTTTTTCTTTTAAATACATTTCAATTTATTTCAGAGAACAGAGAGAAGGAGAGAGAGAGAGATAGAAACATCAACGATGAGGGAGAATCATTGATTGGCTGCCTCCTGAACACCCCCACTGGGGATTGAGCCCAACCTGGGCATGTGCCCTGACCAGGAATCAAACTGTGACCTCTTGGTTCATAGGTCAACACTCAATCACTGAGCCACGCTGGCTGGGCTATGAATTTTTGAGTATGCTATTCAGCAACTATGGCCATTTCTTTCTCAGTTCAAAGAAAATTAAGAATATAATAAGGGGCAACTTGAGACTTCTGAAATTATACATGAAAAACAATGAGAAATGCTGACTGATAACTCCACAGAAAGGGAAAGGTTGAAATGTCTAGAACAGACTTAGAATGTTTCATACACATTACAAAAGAACCCCAAAAGGTATATACATAACTTTTGTCAAGAACATGTTCAGGTGTTAGCATTGTCCCTTTACTAATCAGAACATTTCATAAATATTCATTCTCCATAGTAAAAGATATTTCTTCTCTATAAAGCAAAATATTCCTCACAAATCTTTGATTTTCTTATCAATCTCACTTTCTCACCTAAAATGAAAACTCCTTAAGAAAAAAAAGTGGAGAAACCAAGATGGCGGCATAGGTGAATGAATACCTAAACTGCTGCCTCACACAACAGTTTCAAAACTACAACTAAAAGAAAGAACAGACAGCATCCAGAACCACAGGAAAGGCTGAGTGGAAATTCTACAACTAGAAGTAAAGAGAAGGGCTCACAAAGACTCAGGGAAACTATAAAAAGCTGAGGTACAGAGACACACATGTGGAGAGGATGGGCTGAGGTACAGAGACACAAATGTGGAGAGGATGGCTGGCTTCCTCTAGGAGGAGGGAGATGGAAACTCCTGGCTGCAT
Source organism: Lasiurus borealis (assembly GCA_004026805.1). Taxonomy (NCBI): domain Eukaryota; kingdom Metazoa; phylum Chordata; class Mammalia; order Chiroptera; family Vespertilionidae; genus Lasiurus; species Lasiurus borealis. Next base: position 5,031 of record PVJN01008840.1, read on the forward strand.
TGAATCCACTTCTGACTGCATTGAACACCAGTTCTGGGAAAGATTCATACAGGGGAGTCTGAACTGTCGTGAAAAGGGAGGAGTGCACAGAAACTTAGGGGAGCCGCAAAAGGCAGAGGTCTGGAGGCAAGTGCAAGGAGGACTGACTGCTGACTGTGCCCCAGGCTTTTTCTAATGGGAGGAAAACAGAGCCTCCCAATTACACTGAAATCCAAGTCCAACTGAACTGAACCCCAGTTTTGGGCAAGACCCTGAGTACCCAGACTCATATGGGTCTGGGTCCCTGAAGTGCTTGGAAACTCAGGGGAGCTGGAAAGGCAGAAGTCTGGAGGCATGAGTGTGTGTGTGCACAGAAAGGGCTGCAGTGATTAACAAGGGACACTGAGACCCAGGGGTTGCCATGTAGGGCAGGGCTGATGGGAAACAAAGGCTGTCTGCTCAGCCCTGAGACTCAGCCACATCCAAGCCCAGCACAGAGGCTTTTGCAATCTTGCAAGTCTTAAGGCTGAGTCCAGCACAGAAGTTCTCCAGGTGTAGACACAGCTGATCCTCACAACCAATTGGTTTGGAGGTCAATTCTCCCCAGTGATACCAACAACAATCAAGACTGAACTACAACAAGACTGTACACAGAGTCCACAAAGGGGTGCACCAAGAGTGTCCACCTCAGCTAACTGGGGAGGTGGAGCTACTGGGCCATATAGGACACTTAGCACACAAAGCTACTCTACCAACTCAGGGAAGCAGTGAAAATACGGAGACAAAGAAACAGATCACAAATGAAAGAAATGGAGGAAAACAAGATATAGAGTTCAAAACCACGGTTATAAGGTTTTTAAAGAAAAGATGGATAAATTTAGCGAGACCCTCGAGGACATGATAAAGGACCAATTAGAAATTAAACATACACTAACTGAAATAAAAAAATATTACACAGAGACATAACAGCAGACTAGAATAATGCAAGAATAAAGTCAAGGATTTGAAAGACAAAGAAGCAGAAAATACTCCACTGGAAAAGCAAAAAGAAAAAATAATCCAAAAATGTGAAGACAGTGAAAGGAGCCTCTGTGGACAACTTTAAGAGTACCATCATCAGAATTATGGAGGTGCCAGAAGAAAAGAGAGAGAAAGATACTGAAAACCTATTTGAAGAAATAATGACTGAAAACTTCTCCCACCTCATGAAAGAAATAGAGTTACAAGTCTAGGAAGTGCACAGAACCCCAAACAAAAGGAATCCAAAGAGGATCACACCAAGACACATCATAATTAAAATACCAAGAGCAAAAGACAAAAAGAGAATATTAAAATTGGCAAGAGAAAAACAGTTAACTACCTACAAGGGAGTACCCATACAATTGTCAGCTGATTTCTCAACAGAAACTATGCAGGTCAGAAGGGAGTGGCAAGAAACATTCAAAGTGATGAATAGCAAGAACCTACAACCAACATTACTTTCCCCAGCAAAGCTATCATTCAGAATTGAAGGTCAGATAAAAAGTTTCACAGATAAGAAAAAACTAAAGAAGTTCATCAGCACCAAACCAGTATTATATGAAATGCTGAAAAAAAATTATGAACAACAAATACATATTTTCAACAAGTGAATCTAAAAATCAAGTGAATTGAAAATCTGATGAATGGAATAAACTGGTGAATATAATAGAATCAGGGCCATAGAATTGGAGTGGATTGATAATTCTTAGGGGAAAGAGGTGAGGGGGCAGGCAGGGAGAGACTGGACAAAATCATACAGCTATGATGAGGACAATGCCAGGGAAGTAAGGGCAGAGGGTGGGGTGGGAACTGGGTGGAGGTGAGCTATTGGAGGGAAAAGAGGAACAATTGTAATAATCTTAACAATAAAATTTATTTTTTAAAAAGGTGATTATTTATTATTTTCAACATCAACTAACATGATTTCTCAAGCATTTATGGAGTATGTCTCAATTAGTTAGCAGGTGTAATCTCTGGTAACACACTGTCTAGACCTGAAACAAGACTTTCCACCTTGTGAGCTGTGCCTTAGCTTACTCATCTATAAAATGGAAACATAGTCGTACATTTTAATAAGGTTGTTACAAGGATTAAATGAGTGTATGTCAGTGCCTATATATGTATATGTAGGTATTCATACAATATATAAATATTACATATTATGTATTATACAAGCATATATTTGCCAAAGTTCTAAATGTTTTATTGAATTATGTCAGATAATCTTCACAAATAACCTTTGAGTTGTCATTTTTATCATTTTTATTCTATAAATGATATAAGAATTATATTATCTACCAAAGCAATTAATTTGCTGAAGCTCAAACAGTATTTAGAATACTGACATAGGCAATCTAGTTCCAAAGCCCATACTGCCTCACCATTTTCTAGGTAATTAATAAATATGTGATTAATTAGATCTATGCCCGAATTCCTGCTGGTGTGAGCTTTTCATAAACCTCTCAAAATTTTTTTTTGTTCATTTTAGTGGCTATAATCCACTCTGTTAGTTATCTATTGCTATAAAATTAACTATCCCAAATCCCAGCGGCTTAAGACCACACTAATTATTATCTCTCACTATTTCTCTGGGTCAGGTTCTGGTTCTGTCATCTGAAGCCTAATGGATGTGGAGATCTACTCCAAGGTTATGCATTCCTGTGGCTGGCAGCCTAGTGCTATAGGAAGATCTCAGATCCTTTTCACCTGGGCTCCCCTCAGGGCCTTAGGAGGGATCTCATGGCATGGCAGATGGCTTTGCTCGGGGTAAACCATCTTAGAGACCACTGTGGAAGTTCCAGTGACTTCTGTGCCATGGCTTGGGAGTCACACACCTGCACTATGGGGTATTCTCTTGGTCTCTGAGTCCAACCCAGACCAACATGCAGGACACTATACCAGGCATGAGGTTTACTAGGGCCACTTTGAGGCTGGCTTCCACAGTCATATGTGTACAACACGTTCCTATCTCCAGCCTCTGTTTTGGCAGTCCCCTCCCTTCCTCTGGAAAGATGCCACTTTTGCATTCTGTACTAACCCCCTCCCTGGATTCGCCTGCCTTTCTCTTTACAACAGTAGAAAGGTAACCTACCCAAGGACAACCAGGTGTCATTCTTGGCAATTATGCTTCTTCATGGAAATACACAGATTCAAAAGAGCAACTGTCTACATCATTCAACTAATACATAGGATTGTTTACACATATCTCTCACTTCTCTGGATTCTGCTGTTTTTACAGCTTGAATGATCAGTTCTCCCAGAACTTTCCACCTTCTTAGTTAATTCAGAGTTGGTATCTTTCTTCATCATCAGAAAGTCCTAATTGATATGCCCAATTTCCATAAGTGCCCTTCCACCTAAGGATGAAACACAGTTTGTTCTGTGGATTAAAAAAAAAATCAGGAGCCTTTTGTTGTTGCTGTTGTAGTTTCTTGGTCTCTCGGACAATTGGATCATTTTGCTTAGAGAGACATGCGGTCCCTGAGATGGACTTTAGAGACATACTCTAGAAAGAGCTTACCTCTCCTTTCTTCAGGTCCTGCCACTCTGGACTCAGTACTAAAATACCACATTCCTTGTAAATTTTTTTTTTTTTATTAATAGGAGTCCTGTTCATAGAGAATTTCTTAATTAAGTTAACATGTTAGTTCAGTTAACATGATTTAGTCCTGTATGTGTAAAAGTTAAAATATTCATTTTATAGGCTATCATGTAGTAGTATTAATATTTCATTCAGTATCCTGAAAGATCAAAGTCTTTTGTAAATGTATGACTATCCCTTATACTGAAAGATTCCTATATACTAACGCATTAAAAATTTCCCTTTGTTAAAAAGAGTTTCTTTAATGTAAATCCATTTCAAATGATCTGGTCTTCTTGATTTCATTATTATAAACCATGAACACCAACTTCTGAAATATACTTTCTCAGCTGGAAGTACATTTTATTAGTTTAGTATTAAGATTAATAGAAATAGACATTGGATTCCAATCTTTTTAAAATCTGAAAAATATGCTCACAGGAAGAAGGGATACAATTATGTCTGGGAAGATAAAAATAAGGGTAATAATAGTCTCTGGTACATTGTTAACTAAAAGTGTTTGCGTGGTTGTTCAAGATACTATCAGCTGAGAAGCAAATATAAGACTATTCATATTAGGTGCTTCCTAAACATTTCCCCACCAAATCAACGTATTGAGGTCTTTTCCTAAATTGGTATTTGAATCTGATATTCCAAGTAAGTGAATCACATGTAGCATTATGAATTGGTGGCAGACAACAAAACTAGTGGACTATATTTCATTTGAATATTCTAAGTAGAAATCAAACAACTGCCTCCTCTCATTTGCTTGAGTTCTGAGTCGTGCTGTAGGTTTTGGTGACATCTGAAACACCCTTGAACATGTAGTAGGTAAACATGAACTTTTTAAGAGAATACCAGCTTTCTTTGGCACCCAACCAGAAGGCAGTTGTCCAATTCACCTGTGGCATCACCGTGTTCTGACCACCGCTGGGGCTTTGTAAATGTGCAGGTTTGTGTAAATACTTGTGACCACACATACACATGAATGTATGGCTGCAGGTTTTATTATCTGTATGGGCCTTGCATATGTCTTTGGGTTTGTGTGCCTTTTTACATGTCCTCCTCCTTAACTTAATTGTCTAGTCATTCCAAGATCACTAGTTACTGCTTCCTCATACCTCTAGTATGTTGTTGCTCCTTCTTTCACCTCATCACACCAATACTAGGTTCATTTAACCCTTTCTTTTTAAAAAAAAATTATTGTTGAAAGTATTATAGGTGTCCCTCTAATTTCCCCCATTGATCTTTTCCACCCCACTCCTGCCCCCTCCCCAGGCCTTCACTGCACTGTTGTTCTTGTATATGGGTTATGCATATGTGCATATATATTCTTTAGTTAATCTCTTCCCAGCATCCTCCCTCTGAGATTCATCAGTTTGTTGCATCCTTCCATGTCTCTGGATCTCTTTTGTTCTTCAGTTTATTTTATTCATTCATTTAATCCTTTAAATCATGTAAGACCTTCTTAGATTAAATGACTATTTGAGAATTCAGAGTCCCTTTCTTCTCCTTCCCTTCTTCTCATGTCATTCCTCTGTATTTTACAGAAATGTTTTCACTTTGTGGCTTTATTATGCAAGACATATTTTCCTTAAGAAAAATAATTGATAGTCCATGGAAAGGAAATAAAAGTCAAGAGGTATATGTTTTTATATCTATTTCTTGATTTATTAACTTTAGATAGTATCTACTAAAATTAGATTATCATACTATCTGCCACCTTTTCTCTTTCTATTGCCCAATTATTATTACATCATTAAGATTTGTCTAGTATTATGTTTATGACTTTAAATAATATTCTCCAACAAATATTTCTTGATTGATAGAATTTGCAAGTGCTTGTAGTCATGCATATGATAAAGTAGTATACTTACATCTTTCTTGAATACTCCTTTTCTGTTTCCTAAATTCTGTCAAGCAATACCATTTTTGATATTTTACTAACTTAATTCTGTTTCATTTTTTCAAGTTTTATGTTATTCATCTGTGTTTCCACTAAAGGTCAATTTTTAAAAAATTGAAAATCAATCAACCTCATAAAATATTCTATTCTGTAAATATGAAAAATATTATGCAAAAACATATTTTAAAAATCCTACAAGTATTATTTAAAAGAACTACAATAGGAGCCATTGAAAGGGGATATAATGCTACAGAATTGAAACTGTGCCAAACGATATTCTAAGTTCTTCTTGCTCAATATTATATTAGATTTTAGCGTGTTTAGTATGTGGTCTGTGGGTTTCCTCGACAGCTTTTGGTTTTCCAAAGAGTTTCTAGTTTTGTTTGTTTTTATAAGTAGAAAAATACCTCATAAGTTTAGTCATATTGATAACATCTTTCAAGACCTTAATTTCATAGATTGTTGAATGGGATCCATCTCCTTAAGGAAATTTTTTTTTATAAAACTCTCTGACTTCCTGTTTTTACTCAAATTGATTGCAGAGAGACTTCTTGTATATTATAGGAATATGCATGATATGTAATAGAATAAAGTTTTTAAAAAGACCTGTAAATTCATTGGCCAAGTTGTAAATTTGGTCCAAGTTTAAGTCAATGATTTTCTTACCAATGATACAGTACCCTTGCAGAATTTTTCTTGAAAGTTAACATGCTAATCAGGGTGGAAGAGACAGTGATAAGTGTTAAAACAAGCTTCATCAACAAATGTGGGTTTCAGATCTACAAATACTACTCTGGAGACAAATTTCCTATCACTTATTTTACTAAAGGTGGCAAAGGAGTCACATCCCCTAAGCTGCAATAGTCTTGTTATGTGGCTAGATAGCATGTTTCAGGCAATAGAACTCCCAACAGTCAATTGCCTGCCTGTGCATGAGGCTGATTAATGTGTAGATGAATGTATGCATGTAGTTATGGGTTAGAAGAAGGAGGTATCCGGAGCAGATATAGAGTCCTGGTTACCATGCTAACAAGCTAAGATTTATGGTAGGTAATTCATTCAGAATTTTTTTGTTTGATCTTATCTTCAAATGGTCTTTGGCTGTATAATGTGTTATTATGTTTGCTCATGTTGGTTTTTTTTTCCAGCATAAAGAGCTCTGCAAATAATCTCTAGTGATACTTAGTTGTTTGCTCATGTTAGTAAATGATGATTAGATGGCTTAGCATGGTAACAGGTATACATGTTTCTTTGAATTTAATATAAGTAAGTTCAGAAATAGAAAGGAGAGACCACATAACAAATGATATAGCAAATGTCATAAATGCAATATCTTTATTTAGAAAATAGTTAAATAAAGAGATGTGTCCTGTTTTCAAATAAAGTCATTGTTGTCACCAACTTTATGATTGACATATTTCCTTCTTTTTAAGTCTTTGAGTTTGATATATATTGACAAACTCCAATAAAGAGCAGGATATTTTGGTTTAGATATTGAGTTAGCTTTAGGAAGGTTTATAGCCTAGTGGATCTAATTATCTTCCCGTAACTTTGGAGAGTGCCTCAAATTGTCATACCTCGCATCAATTTAGCACCAAGAGCAAATATTAAATAATGAAGATGGTTTCTTATAACATTCTTATAAGTAACTATTTGAACTTCTTTTAAAAAGATTTTCAGACATACTTAGGACAGAAAAGGAGCAAAGTATATGAACAGTTTTATTCATGTTTTCCCCTTTGTCACAAGAGATGCACTTACAGTCCATTAAGTGCTGGGCTTAAATAATGTGTTGCCATATTTTATTTGCTCCTTCATATGCTCAGAGATAAAATAACAATATCAAAGCAGTAAATACTACATAGAAGGCATTGATGGAAACAGTAGTATAAAAGAAAACACATAACTCATTTTTCCTATATATATGGGGATATTGGAACAATAAATCAAACAGAAGGTGAGGGGTTCTGTGAAAAGGGATAAATTTTTAAAATCTGTCAAATGTTCTCTTTTATTTCTTATTTTTAAAGACTGTATTTTCTTTGGTTTTCTTCAATCATCCTCATGGAATGACATTTATAGGAAATAGTATTAAGCCTCGCTGGTGTGTCTCAGAAGTTGAGTGCTGACCCATGAACCAAGAGGTCATGGTTCCTGGCCAGGGCACAAACTCCAGCCCAGGTAGGGAGTATAAGGAGACAGCCAATCAATGTTTCTATCTCTCCCTCTCTCTAAAAAAATTCAATAAAAATATTTTAAAAAATCATTGGCCAAGATGACAAATTCATGATTCCGAATTTCATTTAATATTCTAACAACATCCATCATTTTGCTTTCTCAGCATCTTCTCTTCAGAACTTTCTAGAATGATTATGAGGCACCTATCTTTTTTCTTTTCTATGCCACACCTACCTATCCCAGGGCTTCTTTTTTTAAAATTTAATAAATCTTTATTGTTCAGATTATTACAATTGTTCCTATTTCCCCCCCATAGTCCCCCTCTGTCTAGTTCCCATCCCACCTGCTGCCCTTACCTCCCCCACACTGTCCTCATCCATAGGTATATGATTTTTGTCCAGTCTCTTCCCACACCCCCATACCCTTTTCCCCTGAGAATTGTCAGTTCACCCAATTTCTATGCCCTGATTCTATTATATTCACCAGTTTATTCTGCTCATCAGATTTTCAATTCACTTGAGTTTTAGATTCACTTGTTGATAGATACGTATTTGTTATTCATAATTTTTACCTTTACTTTTTTCTTCTTCCTCTTCTTAAAGAATACCTTTCAGCATTTCATATAACACTGGTTTGGTGTTGATGAACTCTTTTAGCTTTTTCTTATCTGTGAAGCTCTTTATCTGCCCTTCAATTCTGAATGATAGCTTTGCTGGTAGAGTAATCTTGGTTGTAAGTTCTTGCTATTCATCACTTTGCATGTTTCTTGCCACTCCCTTCTGGCTTGCATAGTTTCTGTTAAGAAATCAGCTGCAATTCTATGGGTGCTCCTTTGTAGGTAATTAAGTGTTTTCCTCTTGCTGCTTTTAATATTCTCTTTTTGTCTTTTGCTCTTGGCATTTTAATTATGACTAAGAGGCCCAGTGCACAAATTTGTGCACTAGTGGGGTCTCTCAGCCTGGCCTGCAGGATTGGCCGAAACTGGCTCTCTGACATCCCCTGAGGTGTCCTAGATTGCAAGAGGGCACAGGCCAGGCTGAGGGACCCCACTGGTACACAATCAGGGCTAGAGAGGGACACAAGAGGTTGGCTAGCACAAGAGTAACTGCAGGAGGGCTCCAGGACATGTCTGGCTCATCTCACTTAGTCCTGATTAACAGAGCCCCAGTTACAACTTAACCTACTGGTCAAAGCTTCTGCCCCTGGTGATCAGTGTGTGTAAAAGCGAGCACCGGGGACTGGAGTTCAATACAATTGGGAGCTTCCATCTCTCTCCCGCTTGAGGAAGCTAGCCATGCACTCAGCTGCCCTTGCACTCAGATGCCCATTCTCTCTGCATGCGTGTCTCTGGACCTCAGCCTTTTTCAGCTTCTGAGTCTCCATGTGCTTTCCCCTTTTCTTATAGTTGTAGAATTTCCACTCAGCCAGCTTTCCTGTGGTTCTGGATGGTGTCTGTTCTGCCTTTTATTTGTAGTTTTGATATTGTGAGAGGCAACAGTTTAGGTGTTTACCTAAGGCATCATCTTGGTTTCTCTTGAGGCAAATATCTATCAAAGATTTTAATTGGCAGTGACACAGGATTTAACTAACATCTATCTTATACTGTAGCCTCTTTTATGTTGATATTTTTATATTTTTTCTTCTAATCTTTTTTAAACTAAAGAACATACTTTGTATAATTTACCTTAAACATTTCCTTTTTGTTAGATAGTAACAGGTCAATATAACTGACTGTGGTAAGTTATCTATATTGTTATTGCCTAATTCTGGGCTTTCCTTGTTTTAGGTTAAATAATCTTTGCCTAGATGCACTGTCATTGTTTTGATAGTCCACAGTAATTGGAGACAGATGTTTTTATGACTGTTGGTGCCACTCCTAGAATAAATGACAAAAATGTTTCTTTTTCTTTGTTTTTGTTCATGGTTCTAAACTACAGAATGACTCAATAATAAGCCATAGACACTGGTGTATCTTCTTATGTAGATGCTTAGAGAAAATGATTGTTAGGATTCCTATGGCAAGGGCACATGGCCCTGTCCTAGAGGACCACTTGTTTCACTTGAGAAGAGAGCTCTGGTACTGGAAATACAGGGTCTCGTTCTAGGAGCCCAGAACTAGTCCCATGCAGTCTCTGAGAATCTTGACTTTCAGGAAAAAAGTCATCAAGGGAGAGTGTCTATTTTTCTTTAGACATGTGTACTAAATACTCCAGAGTAGAAATAGAGGAGATTTATATTCCCTAGGATGATAGTGTTAACTGAAAATAGTTATAGGTCAGTAAAAACAACATGTTTCTGCCCTAGCCAGTTAGGTTCTGTGGTTACAGTGCTGGCCCATGGACTTAAAGGTTATGGACATTATTCTAGTCAAGGGTACTTATCTTGTTTGCAGGCTCAATTCCTGGCTTCAAGTTGAGCTCATGTGGGAGGCAACTGATTGATGTATCTTTCACATCGATATTTCTCTCATCGTATTTCTCTACGCTTTCCTTTTACTCTCTCTAAAAATAAATAAGTAAGTAAGTAAGTAAGTAAAATGGAAAAAAATATCATCAGGTGAGGATTAAAACAACTACAATATGTTTCTACTATGTTCTACTATGGGTGTATTTAAATATCCAGTATAAAGAGTCTCTCTTTCTGCCGAAACTGGTTTGGCTCAGTGGATAGAGCATCCGTCTGTGGACTGAAAGGTCCCAGGTTCTGTTCCAGTTAAGGGCATGAACCTTGGTTGTGAGCACATCCCCAGCAGGGGGCATGCAAGAGGCAGCTGATCAATGTCTCTCATCAATGTTTCTAACTCTCTATCCCTCTCCTTTCCTCTCTTTAAAAAATCAATAAAATATATTAAAAAAAGAGTCTCTCTCTCTCTCTTTCTCTCTCTCTCTCTCTTTCTTTCTCTCTCCTCTATTTTTGAGAGAGTTGATATTTTTATGAAAGCAATAACTTCTTTGGAGCTTTCCAAAGTTCTAAAATTCAGTACCCCTTTTCTGAAACCTTTGTATGTTTAACTGTTCAGCCCGATGTTTTGCCTACTTGTGCTCTGTTGCTATCACCAGAATCAATACAAGTTGCTTCATATTCGACTAATGATTTCCAAGTCTGCTTAGTGTTGTCATAAAATGTGAATTTTTAGGACCGTGTTCTAATAACCATTATTTTTCTAGGTCATTTGATTCTGGATTATACTGAAACTTTTATTGTCCTCATGATTGGTTATGGCATATCAGTTCATACTTTTGTCACTCTGAGTTTACTCTACCTTTGTAAGAGTTTTCTATGTGCTGCAATAAATCAGAGATTGTGTATATAAAACTCTTTGAAATAACTTCATTAATGAAAATCTATTGAGGAAAAAATGATGATTAGGGAGGCAATGGTATATCTTAGATTTGATTTTTTTTTTAAATAGTCTCTATCAGCCCTCTAATGTCCTTAAGCATTCTGTATCCAAAACGCCAAAACTGAATTGGGCCAGATATTTTGGAGATTAAATTATATAGAGTTTCATTTCTGAAAGGCAGGCATCATATCATAGGAAGAGACTCCCAAGAAAAGTCATACTCTATTCAGTATGATGTCAGTTGGACTCAGGGTTATAGCAACATCTATTTTTCAAGATCCAACTATGTGAGGATAGCTAGAATGGAATTGCTAAAAACTAAAAATAAAATAAAATGCACAAAATCACAACTGGCACAGTATTTTTGTGCCCTGAGAAATATTTGAAAAAGTTGGAGAAAACTCCTATTCAAATGGGAGAGTTTCAAAGCAGGGTTCCGAATCAAAAAATGGAAATAATGACCAAAGCAACCTTACTTTTTGGAGCAGCATAAAAACTCAATAGGGGAGGAAAACTAGCCATCTTGTTCAACTTGCACACAAACCCATCTCATATTGAAACTGCTTGATCAAAATATATTCGGATAAAAAAGCCACTAAAAGGAAGCTATTCAAGCCCTCAGGCTCTTTTCAGCGGCGACCTTACAGTCCACTGTTGGCTGCACAATGCCCGCGGGCCAGTGAGCACAGGCTCGGCGTGTTCCGCCAGCATTTTGAAGTGGATAAGCTGGATCGGCCTAAGCCTCAGTACACAGCATTCTGCAGAGTTAGCATCAACAATGGCTGTGGCCGATGGCATTACCCGGTAAATTGTGCTCCACACATCACTCCAGATAGAGCCATTTCTGTAAAGAGGAATATATCCTGGAATTGACAGGCCTGATAAATCAAACCCAGCTTTCAAAGCCAAGAGTAGATTCAATGAAACCATAGGAGGCCAAGAGTTAGTTCAGAGAAGCTATATAATCAAATGAATCTTGTTTTCAAATGTTGTACGTATGCCTAAAAGCCCAGTTTGGTTGGAATTTAATAATATTCTAATGTATACACCAAATTATAAGGGAATAACACTGGAAGTTTAAACAGCTTGTAGACTTTGAGATTTTATGTTCTTTTTTTTTTACTTGGGGGGGGGAAACTAGATAAATTAAACAATTCTGGATTGGAAGGTAAAAAATAACTAGAAGTTCCTCCTACTGAATTCTAATTTCTACAGAACAATAACAGTGATTAATACATGGAAGGACCTGTGGTTAAAGGGGAATGCACTGGCCAGATGTCTCTCGGTGCTGGACTTGTTGCAGTTGTCAGCAGACAGCCTCCAAACCCTTTGCTCCTTTTAAACTTTGCCTAAATTGGAAGAGCTGCCTCACCTCAGGGCTGGACTTCCCAAGGCAATCCACATCAAAAGACTAATGATGGTGTCGGGTATAAAGACCCGGGCATTTTGGTCCAATAAGGAATGAGCTGTCTCTGCTCCAGAGCTCTGCCCAGGGTTGGTAAGGCTTTGTGAGGACTGTTTTTCTGTTCAGCTGCTCCTTCTCTTCCTTTCCACACGATCTAATGGTCCTCCTGCATGCCACCCGCATTCTTTCTCTGTGTCTGTGTCTGTAAAACCAAAGGGAACAGGGAGCATATAAAAATGATCTCTGCAGGAAAACCCAGCAAACAGCTCAACCTGCAGAGGGCTTTGATGAGACAAAAAATAAAAATAAAAAAAAATACAACCTATGGAATCTACTTCTGCTGGCTCCACAGCCTTACCAGAAAGAGGTGTGTGTTATTTCATTCGTTTCTAGATACTTGCCTATGAAATGATAATTACGGGGAACTTTGCCTGTTTGTGAATGTTAGTGTGTGTACTATTTTAAAAAATCTGGATAAAAAGTATTTTACTTCTGCCGAAACTGGTTTGGCTCAGTGGATATAGTGTCAGCCTGCGGACTGAAAGGTCCCAGGTTCGATTCCAGTCAAGGGCATGTACCGTGGTTGCAGGCACATGCCCAGTAGGAGGCGTGCAGGAGACAGCTGATCGATGTCTCTCTCTCATAGATGTTTTTAACTCTCTATCTCTCTCCCTTCCTGTCTGTAAAAAACATCAATAATATATATATATTTTTTAAAAAGTATTTTACTTCTAAGGCAGAGAACTCCAAAGGAGAGAAATGTATATGAAAATTGTTGCAGATTGACTTCTGGGTTGGCTTCCTCTTACACACTTCCTAATTTGCCCCGGCTCATGTGACTCGGTTGGTTGGGTATCATCCTTTGCACAGAAAGGTTGACAGTTAGATTCCTGGTCAGGGCACTTGCCCATCACTGGTAGCAGGTATGTAGGCAGCAATTAAAATATTTTGCTCTCACGTGGATTTTTTTCTCTCTCTTTCTCTCCACCTCTTCCTCTCTCTCTCAAATCAATTTTTTTTTTAAATATCATGCACCAGAAAGGTAAAGAGACCTATTTATTTTAAATATGGGAAAGTAAGGGTATCAGTAATCCATCACTGAACCTCTCACTCCTGGCTTTAAGGAAGGCGATTCTCACTCTGGGAAGCTTCTTCAGCACATGTGTGGCTGGTGATAAGTGGGCTGTGACTTGGCTGCATAGGGGCTCTGTGTGCTCATTGTTGTGAATAAAATTGTAGCAACTAATGGTTAAGCAAGCAGTCCAGAGATAAACGGTTAAATTGGGAACTACTGAGGAATCCCCTTACGGCTAGGCTTGCAACACTTCCTCCCCTAAAGCCAGGCCTGCAAACTATTCCTCTTATCTTCAGCCAGACCACAACACCTGAACCACAACTTCCTGAGTCTAGTTAGCTTGGTAGGGGTAAAAAGATACTGTTTCAATAGAAAAATGGGGCCAAAATGGTACAGCAATTAACTGTTATCTTCTTCCGAAAGTGGATTGACAATCAAAGACAAACTAAGCAGAAAATGAAAAAAAAGTCCTGCTAACTAGGTCAAGCAGCCTTACTAGAAACCTCCTGGGTTAACTGGTCCCTTGCTGCATGAGAACCAATTAAAGATTGCCAAGCCAGCAGTATGAGCCAATAGGGGAAGGCAGAATGGGTATAAAAAGAGAGACTGACCCTCTGTTGGCGCTCTTATCAGGCATTTGCTAGGCTGCTGGGTCAGCTAAGGTTTGAGCCCAGATTCCAATCTGTAATAAATTTATGCCTGTTTGAATTCAATTAGTCTTTGTGGTCTATCTTGTGGGCACTCGCTCCGTTACAGAAATCAAGGAGAGTAGGGGTGGATCTCAAGGCATCATCCAAATGTACATCACAACTGTCTACTCTGATGGGGGCTCTTTCAACTAAGAGTGTTTTTCCTCTCACATGTCCAGCAGCTGCAAAACTTCTTGTAACTAACTCTTCTACAAGGCTAATAATCAAAACTGAAAATCGAGATTTCTCTCTTAATATTGCTTCAATTACTTTTAAAATGATCTTTAGAGAACTAAAGAGCTAATTTATTACATGCCTTCAATTTTCATGTAAAATAATAAATATTAGGAATATGATATTTTCCTTTTGCCAGATGGACTTGAAGGGAAAAATATATTTATTACTGAACCCTGAATATATCAATATAATTTCTTTATTTTTCTTAAGAAAAATAAAATAACACAAAGAAATGATCATAATTGCTCTATTTTCTCCTAAATCTAGAAATTGCCCATGTAATCATCACAAAAGAGAATGTAAAAGCCAGTGAAGTAGCTTTTCCCACCCTCCATCATACACAGCCTCTCTATAGCCAGCTGTGTTTTCCAACAAGCATGGCAAAGAGACAACTGAGGGAACAGCCATTTAATTCTATGGAGAAAAGCAACCTCATTTATCTATCTATCTATCTATCTATCTATCTATTTATTTATTTACTTACTTATTTTTATATTTTGTTTTTTTTCTAGAGTTCTGATGCACAAAATTTGTTTAAGGGGTTTGGCCCACAAAGCCCCATCTTCGTCTGGAAGGTCATTCAACTGTCTGGTCTAATTTTTTTTTCATATTATGCTTTTATTATTATAGATTTTGTGTTAATCCTCACCTAAGTATATTTTTCCATTGATTTTTAGGGAGGGAGGTAAAGATGGAAAGAAACATGGATGTGAGAGAAACACAGTGATTGTTTGCTTCCTGCACTTGCCCTGATCAGGGCCTGGGCTAGGGAGGAGCCTGTAACCAAGGTACATGCCCTTGACTGAAATTGAACCCAGGACCTTTTGGTCCACAGGTCAATGCTCTATCCACTGAGCCAAACTGTCAAGGGCAGGTGACCCAATTCTGATGGAAATAAATGAACCTCAGAGCAAGACTCCTAGAGAACAAAACTCTTTTGACCGGTTATTATTTTCCTTAATCTTTTAAATATAACATTTTGTTTTTCAGTTTTGCCTGAGAATTACCTTTTATTTTTACTTTTTTTTTTTCATTTTCTGCTCAGTTTGTCTTTGATTGCCAATCCACTTTCGGGAGAAGATAACAGTTAATTGCTGTACCATTTTGGCCCCATTTTTCTACTGTAACAGTATCTTTTTACCCCTACCAAGCTAAAAAATTGGGTACATTATTTTAGTATTTTGCACAGTGGTTATGAGCCTGTTTTATAGAACAAGAAAGAGCTTAACTAGGGTTGTGATTATGGGGAGGAAACCTAACTGTCTCAAGATTTGGTCAGGAAACAAATTACTGTAAGCATTTTGAGAAGGAAGGATTTTCATACTGGGATTATCTGCTTTAAGAATTTTTGGAACTTTGGCCAGTGTTGCTTAGGTGGTTGAGCATAGTCCCACGCACCAGAAGGTGACAAGTTCAATTCCCAGTGAGGGCACATGCCTGGGTTTTGGGCTTGATCCCCAGTGCGGGGAGGGGTGTGTGTGTACAGGAGAGAGCTGATCAATGTTTCTCCTTCACAGTGATGTTCCTCTGTCTCTCCCTCTTTCTGCCCCTCTCTAAAATATATTTTAAAAACATATTAAAAATTTTATTAGAAAAGTCAGAAGAATAGAAGTCAGGAAAGGCCTCCAGTAACTGTCAGGCTCTCTGGCAGTTTTCTGTGTATTAGAAGTCACTCCTGGCTCAAGGCATTCATCAAAAAGCCATACACATTGGGCACAACTGTATTCTGTGCTTAACACAAAGGTGGGTGATTCATGGTAGAACATCTGGTGGAGGCTTTAGCAAAGTTTCTCATCTGTTAAAGCCCACCTGTCTGACCAAATAGATGGAGTGAGATAACGGCCTTTGTCTGTCTAACAATGCCTCGCATTGGTGAAATCTAAAATAGGAACCACACTAAAAAGATTTATAGTAAATGCCATCCCCAAGATTCTTGGTTCCTCAAGCTTTTGTTTTCCTCTTAATAAATGAAATTACTTGGATGTGTTTCTGCCTGTGTTCGCTAAGAAAAACAAACTAAACTTAACTTGTGTTACTCATATGGTGACCAACTTATAGTTTCTGGGTACATCTGTAAGGACCTTCTGTTTAATAAAAATGCACAGTCACTCCTAGTGAAATCTCTACAAATACAATGGCTATAAGTGCCTTTGTTCAAAGATAGGCTTGGATCAAAAGCAGAGATGAATTCTTTGAACCTGTTCATGGCTTGACTGTTCTAATTTGAGACCAAATAGTTTTTTCCTGGTTACTTGAAGGTAATAGTTTTTGTAAGTGCTTTATGCTGTTTTGGGGAATAAATTAAATTTAGTGTTCCCTGTAGTGTCTCTTTTTCTTTGTATCTCCTCTGATTTAGCAGTTATTTTAGGAATACAAATATGTTCTGTGGGTAGAAGTGGGTATCAGATTCTGATTAATTGCCCAGGCTTCTTCCTTTCTCTTCCTACCACATTTATTTTTCTTCTTCTTCTTTTTGTTTTGCAGTATCAAATCCCACCTAAATGGTCAGCATTACCTTATTTGCTGCTTTGGGTTATATTACAGAGAAGGGAAGTTATTCTGCCTATTCTGCTGACATATTCACCTCATAACTTGAAGAATTACTGACTTGCTTGAATATGTGATTTTTACTGGCTATGTTCACCCACCAGGGTAACAATAAAAGAGGAAAAACATGATTGGTTTTACAGAGTTTAGAGAAATAGCTGCATGGGCACAACCACAAATACTAGGAGGTCAGATAGTAAAGAATTCTGGTGAGATAAAGACTGAAATAATGAGTTTTTAAATTTAATTAGACTGGAAAGGAAGGATAGCTTTCAGATTCATATTTGAAAATAGCTAGTATTCTTAAAAGAGGTAAGAGCTTATATATTAATATTTGAACAATCAGTAAAGCATTGTAAAGCTTTGTTGAGAAATCAGAAAGCATGGTAAAGCACCTAAGAATTATTTATGCCAGCACGTTCCCTTGGCCTAAAAGGCTAAAAAACGCATGGAGTGGAGAGAGAGAGGAACCCATAGGAAGAGGGAGAAGGAGAGAAGAAAGAGAAAGGATAATAAGAGAGTTTTGCTATCAGAGGCCTCTGAAAATAGAATTCAGCCTTTTGTAGTGGAGAGAGACAAGAATATAAATTCCTCACCTTTGTTCTTTTCCCACTGTCTGATATCAAGCCCAAGGTCATCGGCTGATCCCATCCAAAAACCAGAGTTGCAAGTGATATTGGTTGAGACAGCATATCAATGAGTCTTCTGGGAAACAGAGCAGGTTGTGGGAGACCAGACTAGATTTGTGTGGAGTACAGAAAATACCTGGAATAAGGAAGGAGTCAATTGATCTAAGATTTTTCTTTTAAATGTGAAAAAGTTTGAAAGTAATGGTATTTTCTAAAGTGTAGAAACAAATAATGGATGTTAAGCTTTCAGCGGTCAAACAGTTTTGGGCAGTAACTAGTTCTAGTGTGCACTCAAGTGAGTGGGCTGATGAAGGGGAGGGTGACTGTCATCAGGCTTGGTTCTGAGGTAGAATGAACTATCCTCGTTTCTTGGGACTAAGAGTTTCGTGGGATGTAGGACTTTCAGTGCTAAAACCAAGAGAGACACAGGCAATCTGGGACAGTCCCAAGTAAGTCATGACAGTTGGTCAAACTTCTTGAAGGGTAAGTGAATATTGACAGGAAACTCTATGGGGAAAAACAGCCAAGGTACAAAAATAATAGAGAATATGGAATATTTGCAAGAAGAATAGCATGCATTTTGGGAGGAATCGAGGCTGTATTTAATCGGAGCAGTAAACAAAGAGAAAAGTAGGGTCACTGTTTGTGGAAGAATAAGGAGCTTGAGTTTTTGTTGACCCTATTACAGATCTTGATGTTCTATAACCAGTATTTTCTTTTTTTGGTAGTATTGGAGTAGAATCTAATTGACCAATTTACAGACGGCATAGAGGTAATACACAGGGACAGAATCTTCCATATTGCAGCACACCTTTCTTTCTTCTTGATTGTGATTTTTTTGTCATTCTTATCAACCATTCAATCTATCTGAAGTTTTTAGATAAAATATTTAGTGTATATTTGTTTCTATGGTTATAAACATCTGAGAAACTTAAGTTTCAAATCTATCCTCCCCCCAAACCCAGTCATCAGATGAACAGTAATCAATAGCACCTAGAGCAGTGGTTCTCAACCTTTCTAATGCCGCGACCCTTGAATACAGTTCCTCATGTTGTGGTGACCCCCAACCATAAACTTATTGTAATTTTGCTACTGTTATGAATCGCATCTGTGTTTTCCAATGGTCTTAGGCGACCGATGTGAAAGTGTTATTCGATCCCCATAAAGGTTGCGACCCACAGGTTGAGAACTACTAACCTACAGGATTAAAATTTATTTTCTTCCCTAATATTTAAATTTGAAAATGGCAGGTAGGAAACAAAAGGCAGAAAATGCCAGGGTATTTTCTTATATTTAGAAAAACACAAAAATTTGAAAAATATGCCATTTGAATCAATCACATCAAATTAAAATGGAAATATCTGTTATCATATAAAAATGTTTTTATAAACTGCTATTTCAAATGATCTAAAATGCCCCATTAATCACTTTTTTAAAAGCTTGTATTATATTAACATAATTGATATTGAGAAATATTTTTTTCATGGGATTACTTGGTTGATTACAACATTTAAGAAATTCAAGTTACATTAAAAGTCACTACTTTTGTACATGCAGTGTTGGAAGAAGAGATAATTTGGGGAAGTAGAAAAGGGCGTTCTGGGGTTGTGATGGATGGATGTCCATCAAACTTCAAAGTCCTCACAGATAGGGAAGCATAGCCGTGTTAAAGTGGCTGCATCTGCCCGAAAATTCCAACCAAAGTTGGAATGCTGAGACTACTTCTCAGGCTATTTGTCATTGGGGAAACTAAAAGGAACAGAGGGTGCCATGTTAAATTAAGTAAAATATTCATAGTCTATACAAAAAGACATCCAATAGTAATTTCTGAAGTTGATATAACTTGTCTTATTGGGAAGGAATATGTTCATCAAATTCTCTCCACTTGGAATTTCTCCTAAAACGTAATTTGGAGAAAGTGCTTGTTAACCATATACGGTGGTACCTCGAGATATGAGTTTAATTCGTTCTGTAACCTTGAGGCTTGGGAAACTATGAGACACTCGAGTGTGATAAACTGGTGGGTCGTGTGCAGCCAGCCAATCCGCGCAATTACTCCTATCTCAAATGTTGCTCGTATTTCAAAGCAAAAATCGCTCGCTCGACAGCTTGTATCTCAAAAATCTCGTATGTTAGGGCACTTGTATCTCGAGGTACTACTGTAATAACCATACAGTAGTTTATACATCATGAGCTCTCAATCAATGTATTTTTAAAATGTTAACTTTGAGTGCCTCTATGCTGTCTTCATTCTCATCACTTGGGCCAGTTCTTCTTAGGGCAGAATAACCTTGAGCTACATAACACAATACCAATTCTAGATTTAAATAAACAGAATTATTCCTGTTTTCAGAAGTGAAATTTTAATCTTTATGAATTGATAAAGTATATGGGTCATTAAAAAAAATCCATGTTTTAAAATACTCCCAAGTCCAATTGTGATTTTAAAAATATCACAATTAATGCCCTTTACCAATTAATCAATTATTTCTTATGGTAATATTCCTTCATGTGTTAATAGGCATGTTAACTTCTGCAGAATAGAGGAGTTAGAGAATGTTTCTTCTCTGTATTGTTTCAAGTATTACAAAGAGTAGTACCTATGTCTCCCTTTTCCTGCATTGACCTTCCCTGGTCTCTCCACCCTTGGCACATGCCCTCACCTCCCTAGTGTCCGTGTCCATTGGTTATGCTTATATGAATGCATACAAGTCCTTTTTGGTTGATCTTTTACATGCCCTCCACCCCCCCCCCCACACACCTTTCTTCTGAGGTTTAACAATCCGTCCCATGCTTCTTTGTCTCTGGATCTGTTTTTGTTAATCAGTTTATGTTGTTCATTATATTCCACAAATAAGTGAGATCATGTGATATTTATCTTTCACTGACTGGCTCATTTCCCTTAGCATAATACTCTCCAGTTCCATCCACGCTGTTGCAAATGGTAATCATTTCTTCTTTTTTTTTTACCTCAGCATAGTATTCCATTGTGTAGATATATCAGTTTCTAATCCATTCATCTGCTGGTGGGTACTTAGGCTGTTTCCAAATCTTAGCTATTGTAAATTGTGCTGCTATGAACATAGGGGTGCTTATATCCTTTCTGATTGGTGTTTCTATTTTCTTTGGATATAGACCTAAAAGTGGGATTACAGGATCAAATGAAAGTTTCATTTTTAATTTTTTGAGGAAACACCATATTGTTCTCCACAGTGGCTGCACCGGTCTGCATTCCCACCAGCAGTGCACAAGGGTTCCTTTTTCTCTGCATTCTCGCCTGCATTTGTCATTTATTGAGTTGTTGATGATAGCCATTCTGACAGGTGTGAGATGGTACCTCATTGTTGTTTTGATTTGCATCTTTCAGATGATTAGTGACTTTGAGCATGTTTCATATATCCTCTTTCAAAAAGTGTCTATTTATGTCCTTTGCCAATTTTTTAATTGTATTGTTTATCTTCCTTTTGTTAAGTTGTGTCAATTCCCTTTAATTTGGGAGATTAAACCCTTATCAGATCTCCCATGCATTGGGTTCTCTTGTTTGATATTGCTTTCTTTTGTTGTACAGAAGCTTTTTATTTTGACGTAGTTCCATTTGTTTATTCTGTTCTGTTTCCATGTTCTAGGAGCTGTTTTGATAAAGATATTGCTACCACAAATGTCTGCTATTTTGCTGCCTCTGGCTTCTTCTAAGATTTTTATGGTTTTCCATCTTACATTTAAATACTTTATCCATTTTGAGTTTATTTTTGTGTATGGAGTAAGCTGGTGATCTAATTTTTCTTTTTTGCATTTACCTGTCCAATTTCCCAACATTCACTTATTGAAGAGACCATCTTGACTCCATTGTATGCTCTTGACTCCTTATTCAAATATTAATTGAGCATAATGGCTTGGGTCAATTTCTGGGTTCTCTGTTATGTTTCACTGATCTATATATCTGTTCTTGTGCCAGTACCAGGCAGTTTTGAGAACATCAGCTTTGTAATATAGCTTGATATCTGGTATTGTGATCCCTCCAACTTTATTCTTCTTTCTCAAGATTGCAGCAGCTATTCGGGGTCTTTTTTTATTATTATTCCAGGAATAATTTTTATAAAGTTTGTTCTAGGTCTGTGAAATATGCCATTGGTATTTTAATGGGGATTGAATTAAATCTATAGATTGCTTTGGGTAGAATGGATATTTTAATGATGTTGATTCCATGAACACTGTATATTCTTCCATTTGTTTATGTCTTCCTCCATCTCTTTTTCAGTGTCTTATAATTTTCTGAGTACAGGTCCTTTACCTCCTTGATTAAGTTTATTCATATGTATCTTAATTTTTTGTTGCAATGGTAAATGAGATTTTTTAAAAATATTCTCTTTCTGTGAGTTTATTATTGGTGTTTAAAAAAACCATAAATTTCTGGGTATTCATTTTGTATCCCACTACATTGCTGAATTCATTTATTAATTCTAGTAGTTTTTTTATGTAGTCTTTAGAGTTTTGTATGTACAATATGATGTTATCTGTGAAAAAGGACAGTTTTACTTCTTTTCCAATTTGGATGCCTTTATTTCTTCTTCTTGACTGGTCACTATGGCTAGTACTTCCAGTTCTATGTCGAACAGGAGTTTGACATCCCTGTCTTGAGAATGTTTCTATATAATATGTTGCTATAAGTATTTTACTAGGTTATTCTGTCCACCATAATAAAGAACCCTGGAGCATTGTATACGAACCAGTAAGTAGGAGTTACAAGGAGGTGCCATCGTCCCCATGGAATATTCATAAAACCATTGTGCCTTATGTATTCATGTTGAAGTGTTTAACATCCTTGAGAGTTTTGAAATTCTCAAGAATGCATTGACAAAAGCACAGCCAGACACACCTGGACTAAGTCTGAGACAGATCTAGCCTGTAGATGGCCGCTGGTGAAGCTGATCAGCAAGTGAGAAGGGCACATTCTCCAGTGCCCTCCTCAAAAGTGGCTAAGATGATGATAAGAAGGAAAAGAATTACCCAGAGGGTGTCAAGAACCTTTGGTAAATAGTTTTTGTCCCTCTGTTCCATCCACTGTCTTCACTCAAAGGGATTGCTCAAGATTAATGTTTATTAAACTGTAGGAGAAAAATATTATATACTCGCCTCAGGATAATGGCTGCTTACTTTGATTATATTTATATATTCATAACTAAGTGAGATTCTTGATATTTTTTTTTCCAGAGTCACAAAAATCAGTCTGTGAAAGACTTGTCTTTTTACCAACCTCTAGTCATAGATATTCTTCAATTGGCAATTCTCATGTAGCTGTAAAATTTCCTGTGACAAGGTCATGTTAGAATCAACTTGTTTCTTTTCTTGTATTGAAAAGTAAAAATATTTCTTTTCTCCCTGCCTCAGCTTTTTTTTTTATCACTTCTTCAGAGCTAGCAGTTTCACATCACACCTAATATCATATAAAACATACCTGTTATTAAAACGTGTGAACCAATGTTTACTTAGACTTTTCTGACTTGTTGATCCTTTTTATCTCTCACAGAATGTAATAAATTCTCAGTTATAGTACTGAACAGATTGGAGAGTTGAATCTCAGTTCATAAAATCCAGTCTTCCTATATTATTTTAAATATTATACTTCAGTTACCTAAAGTATACTTTGTTGATTTCTTTCATTAGGAAGTTTAAGGGATTTAACATGACTGACTTCAGAGAAAATATTTTTTTGTTGTTGTTTTGCTTTAAAAAATATTCTGGAGCTTATATATCCATATGAGGGAGGTAATTGCAAAAAGTGTAGTGTTGGATAAAAAATTATCAACTTTAGCTTTGTAAGAGGGAAATGAGAATTGCCTTGAATCATTTGAAATGTTGATATGTGTTTGAGGGATTTGGTTTTTCCTTTAGCATTAGATGTCAGAACTAAGTTAAATTTGTTGGATATTTTTGAGAGGCAAATCTAATTGAATCAACCATGGGCTTAAATATACCCTGAATGATCAAAAATTGCCGATATTATGGCTTCATATATTGAATGGGAAGTTGTACATTATACATAGTAAGATATTTTCCAACTTCAAAACTAAAATTTCATAATTTGGGAAAGATGTAAATTTAATACATAAAGATGAGCTTTACTCAGATTTTTTTTAAAAACTCTTTTATTGGAATACATTTCAGAGCTCATTTCTTTACTTCATGAGAAAAATATTTACAAATTTTTTACTTGATTTTCATTCTTTTCTTTCTCTTTACATACCTTCAAACTGTTTTTCATCTTACTTCTTGCCTCTCCACTTAAAATACACATGGATTCATAGTTCTTAGCAGGAATTGGAGACAACAGTCTTGATTAACACACGATTTCTATGCTAGTGCTGGCTTTAATACCTTTGGAAAGGAAAGGCTATAATGTAGACTGAGACTAGAATACAAAGCCTTCTATGAAGTACATTACAGTAATTATGGTTCTTGCTTATGTATGGTATGTAATAGTAAGATTTAGCATCAAAAAGCCAATCATGGAAGTATTACACTTGAAATTTTAAGATTATTATTATCTCTATTTTTATGGCTAAATAAATAAAAATAATTGCATTCTTAATAATTCAAAAATTTAGCTAGTAATAAGAAGTACTGTTACCAGAAAGTTTACCGTAATTTAAAAAGTTAAATTACTTCTGTATATTGTCTTTTTGTTCATAGAAAGTTCTTAAAATGCCAATATGAACTCTGAAATGAGCAATAGTACCTAAGACAATATCCCCTCAAAACTCACAAATACTTATATATATGATATAGGAGAGAGCAGTGTTCTCATGGATTAAGTCATCCTATGTGGATGGAGAAAGAGTAGAGTATAGTTGGGGAGTGGGAGCAGGACTCAATAAATTCCCCTCCTAAGGGTTATACATGAATTAATAAATCATGTTAAGGCCCAGCTAGTGTTGTTCAGTGGTTGAGTATTGACCCAGGAAGTCACTGTTCAAATCCCAGTCAGGGCACATGCCTGGGTTGTGGGATTGATCCCCAGTAGGGAGTGTGCAGGAGGCAGCTGATAATGATTCTCTCTCATCATTGATGTTTCTATTTCTCTCTCATTTTCCCTTCCTCTTTCTGAAATCAATAAACCAATACTTAAAAAATAAGGAATAATGTTAAGGATGATGATGATTGTCTTAAAACCGTACCTGAGCTTTGAATGATATATAAAACAATTAACTAAAAATTAAAGTTAATTACTCTAATGAATATTTGAGGGCTATAACAATTTCTACTAAGAAAAAGCTCAGTGCTATCTCATCAACTACCTTTGGCAATATTAGTTCTACATGAACAATTTGATTTTTCTATGACCTGGAATTTGGTCAGTTCTGGCTGAAAAGCTGAGTCAGGAAAAGCAAAAGGTAAGTAATCTTTGTTTTTTAAATTTTAGTGCAGCTGAATATAGGTTGTGTTCACATCCCAATGTTTTTTAGATTTTCAAGCTTACCATATGTATTCCTTAATTGCTTTTTTTAAATATTAATTTTTATTTTTCTGTAGTGTGAGCACTTAACAGGAAATCTACCCTCTTAACAGACCTTTAAATCTTGATAACACTAGGCATAAATTTGTGCAGCAGATCTTTAGAATTTATTCATGTTGCATAATGAAAACCTGATACCCACTGCTTAGCAACTTTTTATTCCCTTCTTTCTCCCTGGTAACCACAATTCTATTGTCTGCTTCTATGATTTGAATGTAATGGTATCTACCAGTAAATCATGCAATATTTGCCCTGCTATGACTGGCTTATTTCACTCAGTATAATGTCCTCACAGTTCGTGTATATTGTTGCATATTGTAGATTTCCTTCTTTTGGAAATCTGGATAATATTCTACTGTTGAATATATCACTTTGTCTTTATTCATTCATCCATTGATGAACCTGTAGGTTACTTCCACATCTTGGCTATTGTGAATAGTGCTGCAGTGAACATGGGTGTGCAGATATCTCTTTGTGATTATTATTACAATTTCTCTGGATAAATAACGCAGAAGTAAAATTGGATCCTATGTTTATATTCTTGTTGTTGTTCATTTGTTTTATGAAGGAACCTTTACACTGCTTTTCATAGTGGCTGTACCATTTTGCATTTTTATCAACAATGTCCAACGGTCCCAATTTCTTCACATACTTACTGTGTTATCTCATTGTGGTTTGATTTGCATTTCCCTAATAATTAGTGAGATTGAGTATCTTTTTCACTTTTCTGCCGGCTATTTGTATGTCTTGGTTAAATAAATGTTAGCTATCACTGGGGAACCGATAGCCTGAAAATTGATGGAATAGCTGGCAATTGCCTAGTGTATGGGTCCTTGTGGGTTGCTCCCAAGATACTCATAATGGTTTTTCACCAAATGCTATTTGCTATTAATATTACCTTCTAATCTGCACCTACCCAGTCTTGAATGTTTAAGAAATAAGATTCTTTTTGGAGTATTTGCATTAGTCCTGTTTAACATTGGTTACATTTGAATATATGTGCAATTAATGTGCATTTATAATATACTGTATATACATTAGATATCCTTTTAAATGCCTTAATTTAAATACCTTAATTTCAAGAAAAAAATAACATATGTCCAAAATAATAAAAGTCAATAATTATACTCTTGATCCATTCTATAACTTCTAAATACACTTCTTTCTAGAGTGTTATAGAACTATACACATTAATAGCCAACAAGTGGCAGTGATAGGAAAGTGGTATCTTTTTAATTACACCTTCAATCTGTTTATATCCATTTCTACTGACAGACAAAAGCTAAAAACAAAAAGCGAGAAAATTGATGTCCCAGAAAGTTATTTTCTTGTCAAGATATGTTGCCTTATATATTGATGCTAATGCTATTAAATAACAAGGTGTATTTTTCATCTTCAACCGGGGAGAGATTTTCTACTGCATTTCTGTAAGAGTTATAAGAAACTCTGAAAAGACAAATTTGTGTGTGGGTTAAAAATTGCTTAGTTGTTTAGAAGTACAAGCATAGTGATTTTCATAAGGATTAAGAACTAATCTTTTCCCTTGTGTCTTCACTATTTGATCCTTTGAAATAAGTACATAATTAAGGAGATTCTTATCCCCAGGACGCAAACTGATCTACCACATTAACTACAGGATAATTTTCCCTGTCATTGATGTTCTCATCTCTCTATATAAAAGCCTAATATGCAAAGAGTCCACTTGGGAGTTTGACCAACCGGGAGTTTAATCATTCGCTATAATGTGCACTGACCACCAGGGAGTGGCACCGGATGAAAGAAGGCCTCAGCCAGCAGCTGACAACTGGGGAAGGGATGCTCTGACCAGCAGCTGGCAGCCGCTAGGGATCCTACCATGCACGAATTCTGTGCACTTGGCCTCTAGTTTTTAATAACATGGAAGAGGGGCTCTGGATCTAGAGTGCATGTGTTTGGACCCAACTCTTCATCTGTTAGCTGAGGGCTGAGTGCTGATTGATACATCAAGGTGGTTCTATCTCTTCTGATTGTTAATGCCTGTATTACTGTTATATATTTTGGATATTAACTCTGATCAGCTGTATGACCTTGAAGGTTTACTTAATTCATCTGTGTCTCAGTTTCCTCATCTAAGGGATAAAACTGATATCTCATCGGGCTAATGTGACAATTAAATTTATAGATACCTGGACATATTTCAAAAGTTTTTGTCAGCCTAACCAGTTTGGCTCAGTGGAAAAAGTGTTGGTCTTCAGACCGAAGGATCATGTTTCAATTCCGATTTGGGTGCCCAATCCAGGAGCCTCTCTCTCTATCCCTCCCCTTTCTTCTACTCTCTAAAAATCAGTGGGAAAAAACATGCCTTTGGGTGAGCATTAACAACAACAAAAATGTTTTTGTCACAGAATAAGTGCTTAATACATGCTACTTATCATTGTTTTTAAAGAATTTCCCTCTACCAAAACCGGTTTGGCTCAGTGGATAGAGCGTTGGCCTGCAGACCGAGAGGTCCCAGGTTTGATTCCGGTCAAGGGCATGTACTTTGGTTGCAGGCACATCCCCAGTGGGGACGTGCAGGAGGCGGCTGGTCGATGTCTCTCTCTCATCCATGTTTCTAACTCTCTATCCCTTTCCCTTCCTCTCTGTGAAAAAATCAATAAAATATATTAAAAAAAAAAAGAATTTCCCTCTGAGTCTTTCTGATCTATGTCTCTGCATCTCTTTCTCTGTATTCTTTTATATGCTCTAAGAGAAAGTATGTGTAAAGGAGAAAAGAGTAGAAAGGAGAAAAAGTGAAAGTAAGGATATTACTAGGAGGTTGTTTTAATTATTCAAGAGGCAACAAAGAAGAGCTTTCTTCAAATGAGTAGCTGAGAGATTAGAAAGCAAGGACTAATGATAATAAAAGACATTTATTGAGCATTTACAATGTGCTAAGCACTATTTTATATGGTTACTTAAAGTTATTGTTTTAAGTGGTTTCTTAAATTTATTCTCTCAGCAATTTTTTTCTTAAATTTAAAGACACTAGAATTTATTAAGGTTAAATAATTTGACATTTAATCAGTGACAGACTTGGAATTTTAATCCAGGTAGCTGAGACACCCAAACACATACCCTTAGTTACTATTTATTGCTTCTCTCCAAGGAAAATATATATTCAGTCTCTGAACCAGAAAGAATCAAAACTGTCTAGTCAATATTGCTTTAGTTATTTGAAAAAGCTGTCAGAAGATTATATTTTAATTTTTTGGCTTATTGTTTCATTAGCCAGAATGAAGGTGTTCATCAAAAGCAGCTTCCTTTTCAATCTCTAAAAGGCATAAGACTCTTATCAACAACAAAGCACTGTGCAGTAATAAAGGAGGAGTCATTAGGCTTATCTCTGTAGACAGGCTCAAGCACTAGCCACCTGGAGTTGTCTCATACTATTTTATCTGGGCACAAGATGGCAAATGGCAGAACTTCCCTTTAAAAATAGTTCTGTTTCCATAACTCTTTTGCATCTTTGCTGTTCCTGGTCACCTGTATCTGAGGAAATAAAACTTTGTTTCTTTTGTTCTGAGGGAGAAGCCATGACAGACTCCTTTTATAAATAATTCCCTTCTTTGCACAAAAGAAATGTCACTCCTTAACATAATTTACAGCAGCTCTTGCTATTTATTTCCCTGAATTCACACTGTAGTTAAATCAATCATGGAATCCACACACCCGGGACTGATGATAAACTTGAATTTTGGTTGATCAAATTTTTCTTGATTATGAATATTGTAAAGAGTATGAGGCTGGGAAATAAATATCTCTAAATAGATTTCTGTTTTATAGGCACCACAGAACATACTATACTCAAAGATTTAAGGAGAAAACAAACAAAAAAAAGAGTTATATGTTCAAGCACAGGCATTACACATATATAAAAATGCAGATGTTCATATGCAAGGTATTATTTA
Source organism: Lasiurus borealis (assembly GCA_004026805.1). Taxonomy (NCBI): domain Eukaryota; kingdom Metazoa; phylum Chordata; class Mammalia; order Chiroptera; family Vespertilionidae; genus Lasiurus; species Lasiurus borealis. The sequence continues at coordinate 34,062 of PVJN01008840.1, forward strand.
ATTACATCTGTGAGCAGGTAAATTCAGCAATCTATTACATTTTATAAAATGTCAAGGTCTTATAAAGGACTTTTCTTCCTAATTATCAATACCTTTCAATGCAGTGTCTGTTTCTCTTTTCCCTACACATTTGGTAAATTTCCACACATCCTAAATATAAAAGACTCATTTTCAATGGTATCCATTATTCAGTCATGTCTGATAAATAAATTATATTTTTTTACTAGAGGCCTGGTGCATGAAATTTGTGCACTTGTGTGTGTGTGTGTGTGTGTGTGTGTGTGTGTGTGTGTCCCCTGTAACCTAGCCTGTGCCCTCTTGCAGTTTGGGAGCCCTCGAGGGATGTCCAACTGATGGCTTAGGCCCACTCCCCTCAGGGAACATCCTTAGAGCTGCCGCAGAGGCAGCTGTGAGCTGGCCTCTGGCTGAGCAGTGCAACCCCTGTGGGAGCGCACTGACCACCAGGGGGCAGCTCCTGCATTGAGTACCTGCCCCCTGGTGGTCAGTGCATATTATAGAAACTGGTCGTTCTATTTGGCCAATTTGTATATTAGCCTTTTATTATGTAGGATAACTTTCATTCCATAAATATGTATCCAGCTATGTGCACTCTTTTAGTCATTGTAAATAAATAAGCACTGAGAAGAAAAAAAGGCCCTCTGACTATGGATATTACATTCTAATGGAGAAAAATAAGCAATAAGTAAGCAAAGAAGTATACATTATGTTGATAATGTCTGTGGCAAGAAATGAAATCAGGCAAGAGTGATAGCTTTCAGGGTGCTATTATATATCAGAGGCCTATGGTTAAGAAAGTTTTCCTTAAGAAAATCCTCCACATATCCATGAATTAATAAGCCTTTTTTGTATAAGACATCACTCTTCTCAAAGGAAGATACAAAATGGACTAAATATATTATATCTCTAATGTAGGATTAAAATAGAGATATTGCTCCTGGGAAGGATCTAGAGCCATCTATATTTATAATAATAAAAGCATAATATGCTATTAGAGTGGACATCCTTCCAGATGTCCTTCTGGGTGAACTTCCGTATGAAGCCGGGGCTGCAAGGGAAGCCTAGGATCTTGGTGCCTGCTGGCAGCCAGAGGAAGGAAAGCCTACTCTTGCAAGAATTTCATGCACCAGGCCTCTAATATATGTATGTGTGTATATATATATATATATATATATATATATAAAATGTATATATATAAAAGCCCAGTGACCATTACAGTGGAATGACCGGAATGACCAGAATGACTATTGCTATGATGTGCACTTACCACCAGGGGGCATGACCCTGGTGGTCAGTACACTTCCATAGCAGGAGCACAGCTTAGCCAGAAGCCAGGCTCGCGGCTGGCGAACAGAGTGGCAGTGGAGGGAGCCTCTCCCGCCTCTGCTGCAGTGCTAAGGAGTGGTGAGCCAAGTGGTAAGGAGTGAGCAGACAGGTGGTTAAGAGTGAGGGGTCCTGGATTGCAAGAGGGCAGAGTCCAGGCTAAAGGACACCCCCTCTCCCCCGCATGAATTTTGGGCATTGGACTCCAGTATTCTATACTAAAGTGGCTAGAATGTCTGTGTACATGCTATGCTTCATAGCTCATAGTGTGGTATGTTATGAGGCTTTTTTTAACCTTCTCTGGGTTTCTGTTGAATTAATTAGGAGCACGGGCAGAAGCTACAGATGACACGTGTAGGCTCAAAGAAATGCACAGGGGCAGGACTCGTAATGCATGTGACTTGGGTGAGGTGGGGCTATACATTTTGCTCTAGAAGAAAACTGATTTCCCTGCTGCTTCTTATTTAGGAAGTGGGTAGAGACCTAACACTTTGAGTTTAATAACCTGGGTTTCAATCCCGATGGGATGAAAATTTACTCTTTTCTGGTGTCTCTGTGCATATCAGCATTGAGTTTCACTGGAGGCTTTGCCACTCACAAGCTCGGAGCCCAGAGAGCTGATCCTGGGCTCCCTGAGGACCTGCAGCTGGGCTTATCCAAGCTCCTCCTCCTTCACTGACTTCCTAAGACATGGAAGTTTCCAAAGTCCCCTTCCAAAATTTGTCAGTATTTTGAATAAACTGAAGTCTCCGAATTAAATGTTCTCCAAATGTTTTATCCCAAAGTGAACTCAACATTAGGAAACATGACTGAAATAATTCTTGCTCTGCCTGAATGTCATAATGAGCAAAGTAATTTCAATCAGATTAATTTAATCACTAGGAAGGTGATGAAGTAAGACAAGATGGTTTCTGATCCCTTGCAAACATGTGATTCTGTAATGAAGATTATATTTTCATTTTTTTTGGCTTATTGTTTCAGTGCCGCATTGGATAAATTTAATAAAGGAAATAACTCAATTTCTATGTGTCTACATAGGATAACTTCACGGCTTTTTTATTGAAAATGTTTCTTTATTCTAGATTTCTATCTACCTTATTACCTCTGTTTCTTAGAAACTGTAAGGACACAGAGCAAGAGATTGTTAATAGGTATAAAATTGGCCCTGGGGTGGGGGTGGGGGAACACCTTTATAATACATTATATATACAGAAGCCATATCAAATGTCATTTGTATAGCTCTCACTGGGAAAACGATCACATAGTATAATTAACATGATATCATGTTCATTCTGTATGCATTTAGGAAACATCACCCTCTTTATATCCCTAATAAAAAAGCTATTGGGATTGTGTGAATCACTTGAGTGGTGTAATAAAATATTTATTATTCGTCAATAAACACTCCTAAGTGTTTATTGACGAATAATAAGGCAATAAAAGTAACTGTTAAGTACAATTAGTTTACACCATAGAAGTAATTCTTTTCAGAATGAATAAGAAATGCTATTTCAATAAAAAAAATTATTAAGATTTTTTTTTCAATTATAAAGTACTTTTGCAAGTACCCAGAATTAACATACTCTTTCAAAGCCTTTGCCATTATGTTAACTTAGGGAAAATGCAAATCAATGTAAAAGCGATTTTTGAATCTGAGTTTAACGAGTGTGAAATTCTATTTAGAAAATAGGTGTTATTTGGCAGCTCCTTTGGTGCCTCAGAGTGGGGACTTCAGAACTGAAGTTTCCCTTCTTTAAGACAAGTGAGAGTAGAAATGGCCATATGCTGGCTCTTTGCTGGCAAATATCTATAAAACGTTACAGAAGCACAACATGAAAAAAAATTTAACAAGTAAACTGTAATTCTAAATGGAATTAGAAGTGTTCTAGGTCAAGATTTCCCAGCGTTGGCACTGTTGACATTTGGGCCACATAACTGTTGGAGGGGCTGTCCTGTGTACTGTAGGATGTTTAGCAGCATCTCTGCCCTCTGCTCACTAGAGACCAACATCCTTTCCATTGTGACAACCATAGATGTGTCAGACAAGATCAAATGTGTCCCAAGGGGCAAAATTTTCCCTCTCGCCCCCACTCCACTGAAGGCACTGCTTCAGGCAGAGCAAGGATTTGTATGCTGCCGGTGAGAGGGTTGGGATGGTTCTGGTAGGGGACCCCGTGTGGTAGGACATACTTGGAATAGATGTATGAGCTCTTAATATAGTTTGGATATGAATGCCTTTTCAGATACATGATTTGAAAATATTTTTCTCCCAGGGATGACCAGCAGTCTTATGTGCATAGAAGAATGGTTAGGTTCGTTGGTATTTCTGTAAAGGTTCCAGGGAGCTGGGACCAAGTCTTGATGGTTTGTATAGCATTCTGCAGGATCTTTATACAGGTTTTCTGAAGTGTGTAGTGTCCTTTGTAGAAAGTTAGATTATAATTCCAATTGGCAGCTCTGAAAATACCACTAAGTTTCAACTATCTCTTTCTTCTCCTCTTTCACCTCCTCCTCCTCCTCCTTTTTCTTCTTTTTTTAAACCTCACCTGAGGATATTTTTCCACTGATTTTTAGAGAGAGTAGGAGAGAGGGAAAGAGACAGAGAGAAATATCATTGTGAGAATGACATATCAATTTGTTGTGAGCCTGCAATTGAGGTATGTGGCCTTGACTGTATCCTTCGGGTCACTGGCTGATGCTCTATCCACTGAGCCAGACTGACTAGAGCTCTACTACCTATTTTTTTCCCAAAACTCTGTAGACATCACTAACACTCTCCTGAAGTCCTTCGAGCTTGTGCCTACTTCCTGGGTATTCCCCCTTTCCCAAATCATCCCATTATTATTAGTATTATTACTATTACTCCTACTATTAGTAGTAGTAGTATTACTATATTATTATTATTATTATTATTATTATTATTATTATTATTATTATTATTATTTGGGTATGGAGAGACTCCAGTTCAAGATACCAAAATCTCTTTGGTGATTTATTGCTATGTAATAAATTCTTTAGTGGCCTAAACAAAAAATACACATTTACTGTGCCACATAATGGAGATGGTGTGGATTCAGGAACTGGATGGTGTTACCTTGGAACCTTCCTGAGGTTGTAGTCAAGATAGTGAGCCAGGACTGCAGGCATCCAGCTTTGGCTGGAACCGGGGGAGCCATTTCCAAGATGGCTCTCTCACACTGCAGTTAGCACGACCCTAGGACTTCGCTGCCTGTTGACAGGGCGCATTGCATGGCTCCCACATGGCTGAGCTCATTATGCGAGAGGCAGGAAGGAAGCTATCAAGGCCTCTCTGAGTTCATCTTGGACATCATACTTGACATTTCTGTGACATTCTATTTTTTATTTGATAACTGTGTTTCAATATAATTGATTTCCTAAGCAATGCTACACATTATATTGTATACATTTACTTTTTTCTAGTTCCATAAATTTATTTATTTTTAAAATCTTTATTTGTTGAAAGTATTACATAAATCCTAACTTTTCCCCATTAACCTCTTCCAGCCCACTCCCGCACCACCTCCCCAGAGCCCCTCACCACCCCATTGACTGTGTCCACAGGTTATACATATATGCATTCAAGTTCATTGATTGCTCTCTCCCCACCCACCCTCCCCTGCTTTCCCACTGAGGCTGCCATATTCTTTTTTATTTTTAAATACATCTTATTGATTTTTCACAGAGAGGAAGGGAGAGGGATAGAAAGTTAGAAACATCGATGAGAGAGAGACATTGATCAGCTGCCTCCTGCACAACCCCCACTGGGGATGTGCCCACAACCAATGTACATGCCCTTGACCGGAATCTAACCTGGGACCTTTCAGTCCGCAGGCTGACGCTCTATCCACTGAGACAAACAGGTTTCAGCCATATTCTATTTTTTTATTATTTTTATTGTTTTCAGAGAGGAAGGGAGAAGGAGAGAGAGATAGAAACATCAATAATGAGAGAGAATAATTGATTGGCTGCCTCCTGCACACCCCCTACTGGGTGTCAAGCCCACAACCCCAGACATGTGCCCTAACCATGACCTCCTTGTTTACAGGTCCAGCCCTCAACCACTGAGCCAAGCCAGCTAGGCGCCATATTCTGTTGCTTGCACACTTAGCCCTGCGTAGTGTGGGAGAGGACTACACAAGGGCGAAATGTCAGGAGGCAGGCATCATTGGGGACCTAGGCAGCTGGCTAACACAGTTTCTGAGTTGCTTCTGTTGTTTGGTTTTCTCCTATCAGTCACAATTTCTATCTCTTTGCATATCTATCAATGTTCAATTGTATGATGGGCTTTGTATTTAAAGAGGCATTGTGTTGAAGCTCTAAATTACATTAAATTACAAGGCTTGGCTTTGTAGGTAAGATGAGGAGCTCATTACGAAGTGTACTGGTTAATAATGCAGAATTTGTAATCAAAGAAAACACAATAATTTCAAGAGAATCATCAGAAGGGCTTTATTCAAAGTACTGTATTGTCTACCGCTAGTTACAGATTTCCCCCCATCTTTCAGGTAATTTGTGGATACCGTCCCAATAGAACTTTTGTTGTTTTGAGGCAAACCATTCAGAGATCCAATTTTCTGCTTCTTCATATGTTTTGAAGTAGTACTGCTCAGAAAATACGTGTGCCGTCCATCAAAAAAAGTGGTAATCTGAAGGAGCAAGGTCTGGTGAATACAGTGGGTGGGTTAATACTTCCCAGGCAAGATTTTTAACACGTCTTTAACTGGTTTTGAAGTGTGTGATGGTGCATTATCATGAAGCAAAATTATTTTGCAGTCTTCTGGAACATTCTGGTCATTTCATGATCAAAGTGTGGTTCAAATTGATTATTTCTTATTGGTAGAGATCAATATTAATGATTTCACTTGGTTTTAGAAGCTCATAACACACCACACCTTCCTGATTCCACCCAATGCATAGCATTGTCTTCCTTCAAAAGCCATCTGGCATTACAGTTGATGTTGATGGTGGACCTGGATCCATCCATGATTTTGTGCATTTGGGATTCTCAAAGTAAATCCACTTTTCATCGCCAGTCACAATCCGATGCAAAGACTTCTTTTGTGCCATTGAAGGAATATTTTACTGATGACCTTTCGGTTTTCCATTTGTCTTTGGTTCAGTTGATGTGGCACCCATTTTCCTTCCTTTAAAATCGTTCCCATTGCTTGTAAATGATTGGAAATTGTTTTCTGAGCAATGTTTAATCTTTCTGTTGTTTTTGAGTTTGACACGCATCTTCATCCAACAATGCTTTTAATTGCTGATCTGCAAACTTTTTTGGTTGACCTGGATGTTCTTTGTCTTTCACATCGAAATCATCACGTTTAAAGCATTTAAACCAGTGTTCACAAGTATCTTGAGATGAAGCATGTTTACCATAAGCTTCCCAAAGTATACAGTAACTTTCAGCAGCACTTTTGTTCAAAATAAAGTAATGAATTAAAACTTCCCACAAATGCTCTTTTGCTGGCATGAAATTCAACACTTTTTAAGCGTAAAAATGTCTATGATGTTAACACCTTCAGAAAACCTGACGTAGGAAGTTTTGAAGCCTGTTGTCAATACAACAGAATAGCATACATATCAAGTCGCATATATATCAACATATGTATAACTCCATCTATTGAAAAAATAAACCCGCATTATTAACCTGTACACCTAGAACCTCGATCTCATTTGCATCCGGGTTGAAACAGGGCTGGATTGCAGGTTTGTCAAGACTGTCTACCTTTGCAATTTCTTTCCTCTAATGTGTCTGTGGAGGCATTGGAGCCTGGCGAGTCACTCTTTCCTCCCTGAGAGACAATAACTGTACCCTGGGCAGAATCTAACTGCATGTTTAGGGTTCATGGCATTTCCAAATTATGATATGAGCGCTGCACGACTTACTGATTTCTCTTTCCCCCATTGGAATACCTTGTTATGGGACAAGCCATCCTCAGCTTTCACCCTGAATTGGCAAGTGTCCCCACAGAATAGGGTCGCTAGCAACCCTTTTATAGAAGAGCCTGTTCAGTAACAGACTGCCCCCTCACCCTTCTGACGCTCTGATGTTTCAGTTCATTGTCTCTTTCTGCGGCTCCAGTCTTTGGCATAGGTGTATAGTAGTGGCAGTGGGAGCACAGCCTACCATGGAACCTACTATTGTTACATTCTGCTCGGAACAAGCAGTCTGTAGAGCTGTTATCTGAGAAAAGCAAAGCAAAGCAAAGAAAGGGGGCTATCCTCTTTATGATTTAATATGCTTTTCTCATATGTATAGTATAACAAATGTATGTGTACTTGTGCCATAGTGCATGTGCGTGTGTGTGAGACTCTTTCCCACTTTGGAGAACCAAACCTTACATTTCTTTCCTGGTGTTGTTTACAGCTCTAAGGAATAACTCTAATGCCTGGGACCCTGTGAGGATCTTCTTGCAGACGATCCTTTGGCCCATCCTAGGAAACATATGGCCCTGTGACATGAGATTAATGTGCTCTGCTCCTGATCACAGCTCTAATGGTGACAAGTGCAAAGTGATGGTGCTCGGCTGTGGTGAGACCAACCTGACGGGGTGTGCGGCAAATATCGAACGGCTTTCCCCGCGTGGGGATCCTGTGGGCTGTGCGGCATCGCATTCACAAGCAAGAGGCTTAATTGTCACAGTGTCTGCATATGCTTTTAGGGCATGCTTGAAAAAATGTTGTTGTTTCCTGCTAAATTTGTTCTTGAAAAGGAAATTAATTTTCTGAGGCTCACATGATGAGAAATTAGTCTTGGAAAAATAGCAGCATATACTTGTCATATCTCCCAACTCTTTTCAGCACTTAGGATAATGAGAAGTCTCCCGAGGCTCTCTCTTGGTTTTACAATTGAGGTTAAGCAACTGTGCTTAATTACAGAAACTTAGAAATCTCAATGGGTCACTAAGGCCACACCTTAGGGATAGACTACTGCTCATTTAATTACACACATCGAAACACATGTTGTACATTTTAAGATGCACAATTGCTTTTCTTCTTTAGAGGTGATCAAAGATCCAAAGATCTTTGGTGATCAAAAAACCAAAGATCTTCTCAGGTTTACCTGAGAACATGTGTATCCACTAGAAACTGTCTGCCTGTTCTGTCACGGAAAGCCCATGCAGATTCTTGCCCTCACACCACCTGCTATTATCTTTGACTGTACCCCGCTCTGTTAAATTAATATCAGTCCCTTTTTTCCATCCCTTCCTTTCCTTTCCTTCTACCATGTTTTGTGGGAACTCATATTTATCACCACTCATATTTTTCCACCTCTTGAAGTGAACTGAACCCCAGCCCCCCATTTCTATGATGGCAGTTTATACTTAGAACATAGTTTGAGGCTTGGTCTTTTCTCACATTCGTACTAGACATCTCAGCTCCCTCGAATTTATTATTCCTTTTACTGAGGACCCTCTTCCCCATGCTCATATTAAGGAGGACAGGAATCACCTGGCTGCATACCTCTGAGGAGCGGATACCATAGTTAGTTATGTGGCATAGTGCTGGGGATAGTGTGTGTAGTAGGCCCTTCATGAAATTAACTAGAGTGGCAATGAATTAATTAAAACATGTGGTCCAGGTTTACATTTTCTTACCTTCTTTCTCTATATAAACTTCTCATAATTTGCTTTTCTTTCCACGGGAATATATTTCTCAAAAGGTTGAAAATGACCTTCAGCTCATCAAATTTCTAAATTTTTAACGGTCACTTATCATAATTCATTTTATTAACTTCTTTAGCCTTTCTCTGTACCTTTTTTTTTTTAATCATCACACCCTTCAAAGGAAAAGAATGGTTGCATTAATTCCTACCTTTTTGTTAGAATAAAGTGATTATTAAAACTTTTATGATAGAATATTAGAGGCCTGGTGCACAAAATTCATACAAAAGGGGGGAGGGAGAGCAGGGGGAGGGGGAGAAAGTCCCCTCAGCCCAGTTGCACCCTCTCCAATCCAGCAGTCAGACATTCTTCTCACAGTCCTCAACTACGGATTCCTAATCATTCACCTGCCTGCCCTCCTTGTCATCCCTAACTGCCCCCCCCATGCCAGCCTGATCATCGCTCAATGTCTCTGCATGCTGGCCTGATCACCCCTAACTGCCCCCAACTGCTCTCTTCTGCTGGCCTGGTCGCCCCATGCAGCCTGCTGTTCAATTGTTTGGTCATCCCTCATTAACCCCCCTATCAGCCTGGTTGTAGGCAGCCATCTTGTGAGGGCATGACAGTCAATTTGCATATTGCCTCTTCATTATATTTATAGGATACTAGAAACCTGGTGCCAGGATTCATGCACTTTGAAAGGAAATTAGTTAGAAGGTGGCTGGCAGGGTTAGACTGGGCTATATGGGCCAGACACACCCTGGAGCCAACCGCCCATGGTCCCTCCCTGGCTGGCCACACCTGGAGCAGTGCTGGAACTCAAAGGGTGCTGCAGAGTGAGCAGGGTCCCTCTGGAAGGTGGGTTCCTTGGCCTGGCCTACAGGGATTGGACCAAAACCAGCAATTCGACATCCCCTGAGGGGCCTGGAGTGAGAAAGGGGACTCTGCAAAGTTGTGTTGCTCAGCAGCTCCTGCATTGAGTGTTTGCCTCCTGGTGGTCAGTGTGTGTTATACCTACCAGCTGTTGTCCGGTTGCTTAGCCTTTTATATATATAGACAATTTTCCCTACTTGATTATATTACTTGAAGTGAATAATAATAACTAATATTTATAGACCAGTGACAGATATTATTCTAAGTGCTATATGCATAACTCTATAAATAAAGTTTATCATTATTTCCACTTTACATTTTATTCTTTAATTAATGTTTATTTATTTATTTATTTATTTTATTATTTATCATCATTTCCACTTTACAGAAGAGGAAACTGAGGCCAAGAGAGATTAAACCAGTGCTCAAGGTCATGTAGCTTGTTAAGTGGCAGAGCTAGGAGTAGAGCACACACAGTCTAGCTTAGTAGTCTATGGGCTTCCCCTGCTTTAATTGGCCCCTCCCAGCGGGTGTCTAATACATTTAGGGAAAACTGGATCGGATTGTTTGTGTCAAGCCCTTTATTTATTATTTATTCCTTTGAGAATCTTGTAGGCCTACACCACAGGATCAGGACTAAAAGTGAGATCTCCATACACCTTCTTCAGAGCTCTTCACTCCTCGAGAATGTTATGGAAGCACAAGATTTTACCTGTGTTGTCAATAACCTTTACTTGCTGTGAGACTGCCCACAAATACTTGATGTGTTGTACTCAATACATATTTTTACAATTCCAATTTTATTTCTAATCACATATGTCTTCCATTTAAACTGGAAGTTGAGATGTGAATTCTGTCTGCAGCTCTGTCAAATGTTAGCTTAGTGACCCTGAGCATCTTTACTTTCCTCATGTTTTACATGTTAAGCATGCAGATTAGATTAAAATGATCCTTAAATTTCTTCTGGCTGAAATTCTTATTTTTTTTTGGTTCTGTATTCTTAGCAACCTAATATTGATTTCTTTTTTTTAAAAAATCATTGATTTCACAAACATTTATTGAATGCCTTCTATGTACAAGAGGTTGTAGACCATCTTTAAAGACAAGAAGACAGAAGGAGAATATTAACATACATTTTTTTTTGTATTATCAGGCTGCTTGTTTTCTCAGAATACCCCTTAATATTCATTAGAGAAAAATAGAGCCCAATCTGTTTCCTGTAGCCCACTGAGTTATCTGTGATTCCAGACTCCTCCTGGGGTTTAGTACAATTCATCTCATTTTCTATGATAAAGACCATTTCGGTAAGTGTTCTGTATACAATTGCCTTAATAGTACATCGCATTTGGTGTCACTTAGGTAATTACATAGTTTCATATTTAAAAATGAGATGCAGGTGTTGGAGACAGAGAGGCTCAGTAGAAAGGAATGGGCCCAAAGAACGTGTCTGCAGGGCCAGGGTGTCTGCAATGCCCTGAGCTCCTGTAATTGCCACTACAGTTATTTGTTCTGTTTCCTCAGGCGTGAATGGTAGGTGACCCAAACAAGGTTCCAGAACAGCCACAATTCGCCTGCTCTTGGAACCTTCTGGCTTCCTTTACACATGTGGCAGTCTTAAGTTAGGCATTCAAGTTACTGCTGAGTGGTAATACTAACTGCTATTTATCGAAGACATAATTATATGTCAGATGGTGTTCTAAGTACTTTATAAATACCACTACCTTTAATGCTCACAAGTCTGCAAGGTGGATTTGATTACCATTCTGAGATTTTTCTTACGAAGAGTGACAAGCATCTTGCCTAAGGTCACATAGCTAGTAGCAAGAACTAGAGCAGGCATTTATAGCCCTGATGGACTAACTTCAATCTGCTATTAGTTTTTTGTTTTTTAATTACTAAAGCACCATTTTAACTCTAACTATATATTATTTGCTAATTGTCTCCATAGAAATCTCATTTTCTATTATGGACTAAAGTAGAGTCTCTTTTTAAACCAGTTTTGTGAGTCGACATACTGCTTATTATTGAAGATATGTGTAATTCTATACATGAAATTAAACATTTTTAAAGATATTAAAATTTACATATGTCAGAATCAATGTTACTTGATTCCAAATTTTATTCTGAGTATCTAAGTAGTTATATATGGGAAATGCAGCCATTTCTCAAAATGGTTTCAGAACTAATTTTCTCTTGGGAACATTTTCCTGTTTGGACATTGAAAAATAAAATGCTCTCATTATGCACAGATAATTACAGTATTCACATAACCTTCAGGAGTCTTTATTTATTATTTTCTTTCCCTACCAAGTTTCTGTATTTACAAAATTTTTTATCAGCCTAAGCAAAGGGAATGCTTCCAACTTACACTGATTTTTTTTCAGAGAAAATAGCATAATTTATACCTTATAATGCATAATATTTCTGAAACTGCATTTATTAAAGTTTTACAGACAAATGTGTTTCTGGCTTGTTGGCATTTTTCATAGTTTAGATTGATTATTCAGTGCTGATTTATGGCAGTCTTCCCTCTTCACAACTCTAGTTGTTTCTCTACTGGTAACAAGGAAAATCTTGTCGCTACAACGTTGATTGTAGAAAAATAATTTCTCAGCCTCTTTTTTTGTATAAAGTTTAGAGATCTCATTTTCTTTTAACATATTAGAATAATTTGTAGCTTCTTATAAATCTTTTTTCTGTGTTTTGTCAATAAGTATACAAAACAGAGCTATTTTCCTCATTATCTAGTCCAGAATATTCAGATCTGTAATAGTGTCAAGAGTAAACAACAACAACACATAATAAAACTACAAAGGGAGACGGTATAGAACAGTCTAAATATGGACTATGGAATCAAATGCCTGGTCTAAATCCTACTTCTATCATTTTTGAAATACATGTCTTTGGGACATGTTGATTATCTTTCCTAAGCCTCAGTTTTCTCAGCTAAAAAGTGGAATTCATACAAATAGATGCTAACATTAATTGAGCACTTAGCATATGTAAAGTTTAGTATTCATTAATACATTCAATCTTTCCATCAACCCTTTGTGGAGGTACAATTATCATCTCCATTTTACAGATAAGTAAATTGAGGAGCAGAGGGATTAAGTAGTTTGCTCAGGTCTCAAGGGCTTATTGAGACAATTAAAAACTTTACAGGTGACTGAGTGCTCAAGAAAGAAAACACCGAGAAAGGTAATTTCCCAAGCAGTCAGGAAGAGCTATTGGTCAAATCTGTATGCCTTTATTTGTATGCCTTTAATAATATATAAAAGCAGTACAGACTGTTCTTTACGCTTTACATAAGTACTTGATTGTCTGGTTTAACGTTTTTGAAAATTTGGCAGGGACCAGTCATCTTGTTTTATAGATGAAGAAGTAGACACTTTGCCAGGTAACATGACTTTGCTAAAGTTTCAGAGAAACTAGGTTGCATTCCAAACACTAGAATCCAGGTTTCTGTCTTAATCATGGACTTATTTTCTCTCATAAGCCCAATGTGATAGAAATGTCCAAGGTCAAGGAGGCGTGGCTTGTATTGTGTTTCTATATCCCAGGAAATAATGAAGACAAATTACCTTTGGTACCACAGTGACAAACTTTTGGCAATTAAAAAAAAAAGTGATTTATAGTTTTACTTTGTCCTACATAACCACAATTTGTATTTGGTCAAAATATTGTAAAATAGTTTCTTCAGTTGGCTCTCATTTTGGGAGAGTGTGAAAGGTCTACTTCACTAATCTATCAAAGTATCTAATCAATTTATATCTATTAACCTTCTTATTTAATACTTTCTCTCTTATGTAGTGACCCTCAAGTAAAGGGACAGGCAAAACAGGTAACAATGAACATATTCAGGATGGCCTACTTTTCTTAAAGTAAGAGAAAAACAGAGGATCCATTTTACTGGTTTTGGTTTGTTTTAAGCAATTATACTTCAAAATTCAAAACAAAAATGTAGTCTTGTGAGGACCATTCCTGTATACCTAAGTTCAAAGTTATTACTCAACTTTTAATATTACCAAACTGCCCCATAAATGGTGAATGTCATGGTTAATGTGACAAGTAGTCTTAATATGTATAATATATACCCAGAATTCTCTCAGTCTCAAAAGTAATTGAATTGATAGATTTATTTTAACCTCTCACATAGATACAAGCTTATATTGAATCGGAATATTTTTCCTTTTATGTTCCTCTATGCTTTGGTTGCGAGTGATCTTTACCTTTACTGTTACTTTCTTTGGTATGACCAGAAATAGATGACCACCATCTAAATCAGATTGTCAGCGGTGCTATAAGCTATGGATATTCTATGTGAGATTAAAAGCTTTAAATTAATTTAATCAAAATTGATCCCTATTTCATGACAAAACATAAAAACAAAGTTGCTTGGATTTTGAGAATTTTTATATTTCTTTTTTATCTGATTCTGTCCACTAGAATTTAACTTTTAAAAAATGGATCTAATATAAAAAACATTAACTTCATTTTTTTCTGAATATTATAATTGGATAAATATTTATCAAATATGTGGGCAAAATGACATAATGTTGGTGGTTAAGTCTTCAAGCTCTGAGGCAAGACTACCTGAGCTTGCATACTAGCTGTCACTTATCACAAGACTCTGGGCAAATTACTTATACATTCTATCTCATGGTTTCCTCATCTTTTTATTGCCATGTTCATCTTTATAATTTTATTGATTTTCAAAATTTGTATCATTTACTGATATGCTGCATTGACTATTGTCAATGTTATAATTATTCAAAGTAAAAAGATGGTAACCAAGCATATCCAATGCCTGAGACACTGCCGAGTGCTGTGCAGTATAGAAAAATGAATAACAGTTCCCTTCCTCTGTGTTTTTTTAAGTTATTATTATCTTTGTTAGGGTGTTCAGATCTGTAATGGTGTCAACAGTAAAAAATGAACAAAATATCCCCAAAACCTAAAAAAATAATTACATAGTTTATGCAATGTATCTTAGGGCTTCCCAGGTCTTTGCTTTTGGCACATTGATAAGAGAGACATACTTTAAGATTGAGATAATCTCAGAAGCTCTTTGGAAAAGATAGAATTTAAGACTGGATGGAATGATGGACCAAATTTTGAAAAGAATAGGTGGATGAACAAGCACATTGTAGTGGGTTAGAATAATGAGAGGGAAGACAGAATGGGGAAGTAAAATACTCATTTAAAAAAAAAAACTAGTTTTTATATCTTTTCTCTGCATGTGGCATTTTCTACAAAGCAAAGTACGCATCATAGTCACTGCTCTTTTAGAGCTTTGAATCATGAGGAAAGGTATGAATTGTGCTTAACCTGACATAAGACTCAGAAATTCCAACAAGTGGTCTAAGTAATCCACTGAAAACTGCCATTTATATTAAAAGGATAAACTAAGGATAGGACTGAAAACCAACAACAATTTATTTTTGTCCCCTTTGACTAGAAAAGGTGGATTATGGGAATTCCAAGGCTATAAAAATCCAGAAGGAATAACAAACACTATTGTGTTGCAAATTCTCAAGGGCAGATTTAGAAGAAACCTGCCAGTGATCCTTGACCTATTATGAACAGGGATTTTCAACGTGGGCACTACTGATGTTTTGGGTCAGATATGCTTTAATTGTGCAGCGCTTTCCTACGCATCCTAGGATGGGTAGCGACATCCCTGGTTTCTACTCAGGAGAGGACAGTGGCACCCCTCCTCCCAGGCTCTGACAAACAAAATATTTCTAAGCATTGTTGAATTTTCCTTGGGGAAAAATTACAACTGGATGAGAATCACTGAAATAAAATATGTAATTATTATTTTATTTAAAATATTTTTTACTGTTTACCACATTCGTGGAAAATATGTTGTATATTTTTATACCAATGACCTACTACTTATTAGACATATGCTTTAAGGAGTTATAAATATGTATATATATGTTTGCCTGTCCAGCATAGCTCAATGATTGAGCATCAGTCGACCTATGAAGCAGGAGATCACCATTCAATTTCCGGTCAGGGAATATGCCCAGGTTGTGGGCTTGATCCCCAGCATGGGGCACACAGGTGGTATCCAATCAATGATTCTCTTTTATCATTGATGTTCTTATCGCTCGCTCCCTTCTCTGAAATAAATAAAAATATGTTAAAGAATTAAAAATATGTATGTCCTATATAAAGTATGTTCCAAAACGGAAAGCTCTACAAACTAAGCTGAGTCGATGTGCTGAATTCAACCAATAGCCCACTTAATATTTCTGTTGTGAAAAATCAAGCAGGTTATTTAAATGTGGGAGACAGAATTATAATGTTTATAAGGCTTATATTTTCAAATAATTTCAGAATTAAATTTTTAAAATTATAGAAAAAACTTCATATACTATCACCCAGATTTTCAAAATGGTTATATTTCACTGTTTCATGTTCTCTAAGTGTGTATGTGTGTGTGTGTGTGTGGGGGGGGGGTATTTTACAACCATTTGAGAATAAGTTGCATAGATGATACCTCTTTACAGCTAAATATTTAATGTTTATTTCTTAAAGCAAGTATTTTAAAAACTCATAATGCAATGGTCAAAACGAGGAAATTAACAGTGACTCAGTACTAATATTTAATCTTTAGGTCTTAATTAAGTTTTGTCAATTGTTCTAATAATGTCCTATCCAGGATCACATGATACATTTAGTTGTCACATCTCTTAAGTCTCTTTTAATACAGAACAGTTAAATTTATTTATTTATTTATTTATTTATTTATTTATTTATTTATTTAGTCTTTCAGGACTGTTACAGACTGAATGCTTGTGTCTCCCTCAGATTCATATTGACAACCTAACTCCAACTATGGCTATATTTCAAGATGGGTCCTCTAAGGAAGTAATTAAGTTTAAGACAAAGGGTTAGGGCCCCGATCCAATAGAATTAGTGTTGTTCCAAGAAGAGACACTGAAGAGCTCTCTCTATCTTTCTCTCTGTCTCTTTCTCTCTCTCATTCTATACACACAGAGAAGAAAGGCTATGTAAAGTAACAAGGATTTTGTGGCCTTCAGCAACCCATGGAGCAAGCTCTCATTAGAAACTAACTTTGTCAACATTGATCATGGACTTGTAACCTCCAGAACTTTGAGAACTTTGTGTTGGTTAAGCCACCCAGCCTCAGTTATCTTTTTGTTTTATGGCCACCCAAACTGACTTTATTGCTTTTAAAGAAAAGGGACTAGCTAGAGTACTTAACTCACAGTTTTAGTATAAAAATCTATGCTCAACCAAGCGGCTACTATAATTATATAGGCAATACATATGGTGGATTGGTCTAAGATACTGGCAACGGTTCATATTCAGGATGCATTTCATAGTAAAGTCAATAGACTTCCTGAGGCATGAGGTATGAAGCATGAGGGAAAGAGAGGAGACCCAGTTCCAGCAAACATAACAGAAATCATACCTCCAAAAGCTGCAAGATTTATGAGAGTTTAAGTACTTTACCAGAAAGCAATTTCTACTTTGAAATAATTTTCAGTGGCACTGTATTTTTATAGATTTCCTACATAAGTTTATTGAATGAAAGATGGTTGGTTGGGTGAATAAATCTCTTCATTCATAGCAAACCTTTATTTCAGGGTAAATTTAACTTTATCCTAAGTTAAATTTACCCTGAAGTAAAGGTTAATAGACTAAATAAGTTAGATGACCACTTTAAGCAATATAATTTGCAGCCAAAAATATAAGTAATGACTCTGGTGTCCTTTCATTATTCTTAACCTGATTCTGAAAGCAATTTCAATGGAGAATTTTCCAAAAAGCTTTTAAGCAATAATAGCATCATTAGGAAAAATGGCTATATCTTAAAGATTTTTTTTCTGTGAAGGAAACAAAACTCAACAATACTTAAATAATATAATAACTATTTATATCTGTATATATAAATATGTCTATCACTTATATAATTTTTTATTATTTTCATCACTCATTTCTCCTTGTAGAAGACTAACCACTTTTCCTTTTTTTGTCTATTTTCTGGACATGGTTATGTCTAGCGTACCCTGGTGTGGTAATTAGGGAAATTTTTATACTTTTATCTATATCTATCTATACCATCTACTTCTCTCTATATATTTATATCTGTGTTATTTATATGTATATACATATACTTGTAAATATATGACTATTTGAAGTCTTTCATTTTCACCTGATAATTATAGTTTTATTGTTTCTTAGTTATTTTAGACTCATAAAACTGTAAAGCACTTAGGAGTCATCTACCCCAACTGTCTAATCTAGTGTATGAAGACACTATGATTTCCCCCCAATAGACCTTTAGTAAGAATTATATTTCAGATAGGAACTCTGAATCCTAATCTCCTGATATCATGCTCTTTCTAACCTATTGGAATGAATGTTACAGTACTATTGAGATAAGGAAAATTATTATTGTTGTTTTAAATTGGTTTTTGAGTTTGAGGAACACTAAATTATGTTGTAGATCTTTTGAGAAAATGCAAAGTCAGCATTATAGCTTCAAAGGATCCACAAAAAGGTCAGTTACAAGCCAACCTATTGTTCTAAAGTCACAGATGATGGACAGTGTTAAAAGAAGTGAACTACAATAAATTATGAACTAACAACAGGGGTTTTCTCTCTGAAAATAATTTCCTTTGTAATTTAGAGATACTAGGGCTCTGAAATAAGCTCATTGGATATCCTCTTTCAAAAATTAAATTTATTAGGGTGACATTGTTGAATAAGATTATAAAGGCTTCAAGTATATATTTATATGATACATGATCTGTATATTGCATTGTGTGCCCACTACGCAAAGTCAAATCTTCTTGAGTCACCATATATTTGGCTCCCTTTAGCCTTTACCCTTTGCTCATCCTCACTCCCTTTTCTTCTGTTAACATCCAAACTGTTGCCTGTGTCTATGAGTTTCAGTTTTATATCTCACATATGAGTGAAATTATCTGGGTCTTAGCTTTTTCTGACTGACTGATTCCACTTAGCATGATATTCTCAAGGTCAATCCTTGTCACATTTCATCTTTTCTTATGGCTGAATTGCTAGCATTCCACTGTATATATGTACCACCTTTATCCAATCACCTATGGAAGGACACTTTGGTTGTCTCTATGATTACAGTGAATAATGCTGCAATCAGTATAGGTGTGCCCATTATCTATATATTTTAGAACTTTTCAGGTAGATACCCAGAAAAGGGATTATTTGGCCATATAGTAACTTTATTTTTAATTTTTTTGAGGAACCTCTATATTGTTTTCCATAGTAGCTGTATCAATGAACCTTCTAAATCTGCAGATGGACAGAGAGAATGTGGAGCAAAATTTTTTATTAAGCATTCATTATTTGGCAATCATTTCATACGTTACTATCGAATACTCGTGAGTCTAGATTTGTTGATATTCTGCTTCCAGGAGAGTTTTCTAATAAAAGTTCTCTGTAAAATATTCATCATTTTAAAGTCATAAATTTTTACTCTCACCACATCAAATACTAAAGTATACTAAATGATTGGTAACCTTTTAGAAACATAACCTAAACATTTTTATAATGAAATATTCCTATTAGAAATAAATTGTGATGAGTCAATATAAATATTACATCTTTAGGTTTTTTTTAAATTAAAAAAATAACAGTTTATTAATATCAACAAATATTTATTGTTTGCTGTGGGCCCATCACTGGCATATGAACAACAAAATCTAATCATATCAGTCAGTTTGAGCTGCTTCAACAAAATATCATACGCTGAGTGTTTTAAACCACAGACTTTTTCTTTTTTCAGTTCTGGAGGCTTGGAAGTCCAAAACCAAGGTGCTGGCTTACCGGATTCTTGGTGAGAGCTCACTTCCTTGCAGACAACCTCTTCTTGCTGTCTTCTCACGTGGAGAGCAAGACTGAGCTCTGGAGGTCTTGTCTGCCTTAATGGAACTTACAGCGTAGTGCAAAAAGTGTAAATAAAAATTTCTTGTGAGCAGTGTGATAAAGTGGAAGAGCAAGGTTCACAGGAAGAAGGACCTTGCAGGGAGAACTTCACGTCAAAGGCCATGAAGAAGGAGAGATCACGGTGCGTTTGGGGAGTGAAAGATATTTTCTGTCTAGGGCACAGACAGTGGGGCATGGAAGAAAATGGACCCAGATTGTACAGGATCTCCTGGGCCAGGCCGAAGGCAAAGAGACATGAACAGTTTTGAATTACCAAACTTCGTTTGCCTTGATAGCCACTAAAACAACAAACATGATTAAAATGTTGTTTGAGGAGAAGAAATAAGTACAGTTTGTTAACTTACCTTGTTTTATTTTAAAAAAAAATGGGCTTTTTTGTGTTTTATTTGACATAAATGGGCATGGAGCTCAGGCCCCCAACTTCTTATTTGCTTTCCTTCTTCAGAGTCAGGTGGGAAAACATAAAGCAAAACCTCTACTGAACCCTGGACCCTAAAAACCTGGGCCTTCTGGGAGGAGGCACCTGCTCTTTCTGTTGCAGATGCTGTTGGGGGTGCACTTTCTGAGCCCCAGCAAGCTCCACCAGCCCCGCAGGAGGAAGTGCTTGCTTTCTCAGACAGGTAGGCCCCAATTTAAATCTCAGGCCAGTGGCAGGCTGGGACTCTGCTCTAAGGCATCATCTGTTCTGACTGTGGAAATGATGTAAGGGATTTGAAACATTCCATGTTATCGTGTGTAAACAGCCAAGCAGACAGTTCCTTTTGAACCCATGACCAATATCTTCCTCATCAGTTTAAAGTCAAGACAGGAAAAGAGCTAAACAAGGTAAATTCTAGCAGGGAAAATAATCATTTCATAATGAAAATACTTTTGCAAAAATGTGATATTTTTTTTTACCTCCTCCATTTAATACATTCATTTGTTTAATTGAAGGGAGGAATTTTTTTTCTGAAAATTTAAATATCCATCATATCTGAAGAGAAGATATAATTATTTCAAATGCAGTATTCTGTTTGTACATAAAACTTCTTTTTTTTCTGAAAGGTTAAATAACGGCATGTTTTGGATCTATAGCATGATAGCTACACCTCCTTTCTATAGTGAAAATGTCCTATGAGGAATGATTTCTTAAGCCAGCCCTCATGTAAATTGAGGTATGGGAAATTTGCAGAAATTTGGGGGAAAAAAATGCAAACCTAACCATTTTATCTTTTCTCTAATTTATCTGGCAAGTTGAGACAAGGAATATAATTACATATAAAAGTACCTATATCCATTAAATTGGTGTAATTTATGGTTTAAACAGTAAATATGGGCAGAACAGAGATGTTTCCAATATGAAGGGTTATAACATTGTTTTAAGACCTCTTGCATATAGTTATTTTATTGTGGAGGGAAAGAAGTTTTAACATTTTTATCTCCTCCATGCAAAAATAAAAAATGAAAGAATGTATGTGATTTGATTAAAAATAAACATGTACAGAACTTGACTCCAAATTTAAATTCACAGCAAAATCAAAAGGGAAGGTACAAAGAGTTCCAATGAGTTAATTCTTTTTTTTTTAATTTAAATTTTTTATTGTTTATAGTATTACAGGAGTCTCCTTTTTCCCCATTGCCAATGAGTTAATTAATATTAATTTTAATCTATTTCTGTTACCTACAAGATGGGAAAATAATTTGCATTAATGTAGATCATATTCCTTAAACTCAAAATTCTTTAACCAATAATGTACAGAGGGACAGATGTTGTTTATTTCTTCAGGACTCAGAAATGAGACAGCTTGAAGACAGTGTTTAAACAATAACTGACTTGTTAGTTTTAAATATGCTTCCTTCCACGGTGTTTTTTCTGCTGCAAATGAAATTATAAACATATTCAGCTTATGAATATTTATTAAGCAACTACTGTATGCCATGCATGGTGTTTGATATATATGACATCGCATTTGCTTTATGAAGTGTTTAGTTTTATTTGGAATGAAAGTACTTAGGAATTGAAGTAACCACTATCTCTAATTTTTTTATTTTTCTTATTTTTAAAAAATACTTTTTATTGATTTCAGAAAGGAAAAGAGAGGTAGGAATATCAATGAAGACATAGAATCATTAATCAGCTACATCTTGCATGGCCCACACAAGGATTGAATCCACAACCCGAGTATATGCCCTGACCAGGATCAAACAGCTCAATGATGCTCAACCTCTGAGCCATGAGAGAGTTTTTTTATCATTATGTACTATCTTGTTGTAAGCTATATTTCTTCCTTTTTTAAAGCTTTATTGAAGTATAATTGAAACACAATAAACTATATATAAAGTGTATAAATTTGATGAGTCGATATATGTATATATTGTAAAACTACCATTTCAATCAGGATAATGAACATCTCCTAAGTCTTCGCTTGTCCCATAGTGATTCCTCCCTCTTGTTAATTACTTCCCACACCCATCACCAGGCAACTACTGATAATTCTGTCACTATATTCTAGTTGATACTTCCCAGAACTTTATATGATTTTAGTATGCATTTATTTTGTATAGTTTCAGTCAACATAATTATTTTGAGACACATCAAGTTTGGTGCATGTGTCAATAGTTCATCTGGGTTTGTTGCTGTGTAGTCTTCCAGTGGATGGACTACTATAATTTGTTCATGTGAATTGATATCTTGTTGCTTCTATCTTTTGATGATGATTGCAATAAAAACTGCTGTGAATGTCTATGTACAATGTTTATATTTTTAATGCACAAGTCTTTGTGTAGACATGCGGTCTCATTTTCTTACGTAAGTAGCTTAATATGGAATGGCTGGTTGATATGGCAGGTGCATATACAAATTTTTAAGAAATTGCCAAACAGTCCTAACCTGTTGACTCGGTGGATAGAGTGTCGGCCTGTGGACTGAAAAGTCCCAGGTTCAATTCTGGTCAAGGGCATGTACCTTGGTTGTAGGCACATCTCCAAAAGGAGTTGTGCAAGAAGCAGCTGATCGATGTGTTTCTCTCATCGATGTTTCTAATTCTCTATCCCTCTTTCTTCCTCGCAATTAAAAATCAATAAAATATATTAAAAAAAGAAATTGCCAAACATTGCCAGAGTATTGACCCTTTCCCATTTCTACCAGCATTATATGAGAATTCTACTTTCTCCACATTCTCATCAACACTTGATATAGCAGATCTTTATAGTATTAGACATCTGAAGGGTTTGAGTGACATCTCACTGAGGTTTGGATGTGCATGTCCTTTATAACTAATGATGTTAGGCATTTTACATGTACATACTTCCATGTATCTTCTTAAGATTCTAATTTAAATGTGTGTTTTTTTATAAATTAAAAAAATACATATTCTGGGTATAAATTATCAAATATGTGATTTGCAAATGATTTCTTCTAGTTTTGGTCTTTTTATTTATTCTCTGAGTGACTTTCAAAGACCAGAAATTATTAATTATGATGATGACTGATTTATTTATTTTTCTATATGGAAAGTCTTCACCTAACTCAATATCAGAAAATACTTTCTCTTGTGTTTTATTCTAGAAGTTTTATAGTTTTAGTTTTTATTGTTATGCCTACGATCTACTTGAGTTAATTTTGTATATGGTATAAGGTATAGTTTGAAGTCATAATTATATTTAAAAAATATAGACATAGGCCATTTGTTGAGAGGATTATGTTTTCTTTATAGATTTGCCTTTGTATCTCTTTCAAAAACCAATCTATTCTGGACCTTATATCTTTTTCTTGAACTCTGCCTATATTTACACCAATATTGCATTAATTTGATTATTGTAGCTTTAGTATAATACTTGATATTAAATAGCATAGACCTTCAAAATGTTTAGGATGTATTATCTTTACTAAGACTTATTTTTTAGGGTAAATTTAGGCTCCAACAAAATTGAAGGGAAGGTATGCAGAGTTCCCATGCAAATGCAGATTTTATCAACATTTTCTACCAGAGTGTCACTTGTTATAAGTCATGAACCTACATTGACACATCATAATCACTGTAAGTCCAGAGTTTACATTAGGGTTCACCTTTGATCTTGTACATTCTTTGAACTTAAGTAAATGAATATTGATATGTATCCATCATTATAGAATCATATAGTGTTTTCACTGTCCAAAAAGTTCTCTGTACTCAACTTAGTCTCTCTTCCCCTACCCAATCCCTGGCAACTACTGATAATATTACTGTCTCCCAAGTTTTGCCTTTTCCAGGATGTCATATAGTTGGAATCAGACAGTATGAGCCTTTCAGATGGGCCTCTTTCACTTAGCAATATGCATTTGTTCCCTCCATGCCTTCATGGTTTACTAGCTAATTTCTTTTTAGTGCTGAATAATATTTCATATTTATTTATCCATTTATCTACTGAAGCACATCTTGATTGCTTCTAAGTTTTACAACTGTGAATAAAGCTGCTATACACATCCATTTGCGGGTTTTTGTATGGACATATGTGTTCAACTTCTTTGACTAAATGCAAGGAGTACTGTTGCTAGAGTGGATGGTAAGAGTGTGTTTAGCTTTATAAGAAACGTCCAAACTGTCTTGCAAAGTTGCCTATAGCATTTTGTATTTCTATCAGCAGCAAATGAGTATTCCTGTTGCTCCATATCCTTGTCTACATTTGGTGTTGTCAGTGTTCCATTCTAACAGTATTGTCTGTGTCTATGGTCTGTGCTTTGCCTAATCAGAATTTTTTATATATTTTGGATAAGTCCTTTATTGGCTTTTGTAAATATTTTCTCTCAATCTCTGATTGTCTTCTCATTCTCTTGACATTGTCTGTGTCAGAACAGGACTTTTTAATTGTAATGAAATCCAGTTTTTCAATTATTTATTTCATGAATTATACCCCTGGTGTTGTATCTAAAAAGTTACTGCTATACCCAAGATTATCTAGGTTTCCTCCAATGTTATTTTCTAGTTGTTTTATAATTTTGTGATGTACATTTAGGTCTATGATCCAGTCTATATCTAGATTCAAATTTTCTATGTTGATGTCTAGTAGTTCCAGAACCATTGCCTCTGCTCCTTTATCATAGACCAGTTGACTATATTTAGTGGGTCTATTTTGGGGCTCTCTTCTGTTTTAGTGATCTATGTCTATTATTTCATCTATCATAGTGTCTCAATTACTATAGTATTATAGTGTAAGTTTAAAGTCAGGTAGGTAGTGTTATTACTCCAAATTTATTTTTAGATTTTTTTTATAGATGTCCTTTTACAGCATGAGAATTATCCTGTTCATTCATAGTTTACTAAGTTTTTTTGTTTATTTTTGTTTATTCTTAAGGAAGAATAGATGTTACATTTTATCAAATGTTTTTCTTTTTTAATATATATTATTAATTTTTTATGGAGAGGAAAGGAGAGGGATAGAGAGAAACATTGATGAGAGAGAAATATTGATCAGCTGCCTCCTGCACACCCCTTATTGGGGATGTGCCTACAACCAAGGTACATGCCCTTGACTGGAATTGAACCAGGGACCCTTCAGTCTGCAGGTGACATTTTTTAAAAAAAAATATATTTTATTGATTTTTTACAGAGAGGAAGGGAGAGAGATAGAAAGTCAGAAACATCGATGAAAGAGAGACATTGATCAGCCGCCTCCTGCACACCCCACAGTGGAGATGTGCCCACAAGCAAGGTACATGCCCCCAATCGGAATGGAACCTGGGACCTTTCAGTCCGCAAGCCGACACTATCCACTGAGCCAAACCGGTCTTGGCTGCAGGCGACATTCTACTCACTGAGCCAAACCAGTCAGGGCTCCAATGTTTTTCTTGTATCAATTGAGATTATCATGTTTTTTTCTTCTTTTTTTATTCTATTAATATAGTGAATTACATTGATTTTAAAATATTAAGCTAGTCTTATATTCCTAGAATAAACCCAATATGGTCTTGATGTACTTTTTACATATTTTTGGATTTAATTTGATAACATTTGCTAAGAAAATTGCATCAGTTTTATGGAAGTTATTGGACTATGGTTTTCTTTTCATGCAAGGCTTTGTCTGATTTTATTATTGCAAAACAGCTTCTTTTCTTTCTCCCTCTTAATAGCATGAAGGGATTTTTCTAAAGTATTTATTGTGAGAAGCTAGTCAAACTTTTTGAGGAAAACTCAACAAAAATGAGTGAAAGTTTTACATTATTGAGCTCTATTTTTGTACTCTATAAATATTCTTTAACTTGGTTCTTAAATACAGTTCATTTACTTGGATATAATTTGGTTTCTGTTGAGTTTTGCTTTAGTGCATAGTTAGTGGGTTGTGTAACATTACTGGAGAACTAATTTGGCCAGAGTAGTAAGACAGAACTTTTTGAGAAGTCTGCTTGATGTAGCTTAAATTCTGAAGTTTTCCATTCATTTGGTGGGAACAGGAACTATTCACAGACTGGAAACTATCCCCTTGAATGCCTTTTCCTGGCCCCGGTAATTTCTTCTCCTGAATGAGCAGATGAAGTCTCTACAGGAACCTCCATAAACCCCAGAGCTCTCTCTGAAGCTCTCTAGCAACTGTGGCCTCTCTGGTGGCCCAGCTCTCTCTGCTCAGCTCAGGGAGACTGCCAAACGCTTTCTGGTTTCCCTTTTCTAACCACATCATGCAAGCTTTTTCAGGAATTACTACCCTTAGCTGCTTGATGTATAATGTCTTTTAAAAACTTTATTTTTTATTGATTTCAGAGAAGAAGGGAAAGAGGGAGAGATAGAAACACCAATGATGAGAGAATTATTGATCAGTTCCTTCCTGCACATCCCACACTGGGGACTGAGCTCACAACCGGGCATGTGCCCCTTCCTGGAAATAGAACCAACGACCTACTGTTTCATAGGTTGACACTCAACCACTGAGCAACACCAGCTGGGCAAAAATTTTCTTGTTTTTATTCATCTTTCTTAAATGTATGTATTATTCATATTTATTTCAATGTTTAATATAAGTAGTGTTTTGAGTCTTTAATTGGAAATTTGATGATGTTTTCATGATCAGAAATATGCTATAAGAATTTAACTCTTGTTTATGTCAATTAGCCTACAGAAAGCTTGATTCTTTAAGTCAAATTGCTTAAAGTTATAGTTTCCAAGAATCTATCGATGATGTTAGTGAGGACTTGTACTGTTTTTTAATACAAAGTAGGAAGCATCTAGTTTCCCAAGCTCCAAATTACTCTTCCACTGTCTCAGCAGCCCTAGATCTCTTCAGAGCCACCCTGACCAACATCAATACAATTTCTAAAGGATAAATAATGACATAGCAGGATACCATCCAGACTCTATTCCAGCACTATGGCCGGCATCCATTCTAACTGTCAGACCTCTGGCAAATGGGCTGTTGGAAAATATTGACTCTTACCCCTGTATAACATAAAAAAGACAAACATAAAAAATACTATAAAACATAATACAGTAGATAAAAACCATTTTTGTTTAATAAAATTGATGTTAGAATTTTTAAAAGTTTTGTCTTAATTTGAATTACTGCATTAAATGTTCTCTATTTGTTCCAATAAAAACAATATAAGAATTAACCTTAAAGAGGAAAGAATGCCATTTGCTCAAAACATGTGTGGGTTTTTTTTAAATATATTTTATTGATTTTATTTTTACAGAGAGGAAGGGATAGGAATAGAGAGTTAGACGCATCATGAGAGAGAAACATCTATCAGCTGCCTCCTGCACACCCACTACTGGGGATGGGCCCGCCACCAAGGTACATGCCCCTGACCAGAATCGAACCTGGGACCCTTCAGTCTGCAGGCCGATGCTCTATCCACTGAGCCAAATTGTTTTTGGCAAAACATGTGTTTTTTTTTCTTAATAAAATGTTTGAAGTGGCTTACAGGACATACATATAATAGAAATATAAAATAAAATAATTTGAATAGCCACCAAAGTGGAATAAAACTCAAAATATAGATTTATTGGCTTCCCAGACTATGCAGTTGCTTAAGGTGGGCAATAAATTTTGTTCTGAGATTCTCAGCAGACAAAGTTTAAAGAAATCCAACAAAAGAAAAAATACTTAAAAAGTTATTCTTATATTTCGAGATGAATGATGATGACTTCTTTTTACCTTAAAATCAATAGATAAGTTGCACTGCAGTTATACTAAGAACACCATATAGCACAGAATGCTTACATGCTACTTACATATATTGCTTTCTTTTGCCATATTGTATTTTCTAATACTTTAAAAAATTCCATAGAGTTTCCACCGTGACATATTTTATAGTTTTGTGTATTATGTTGAAAAAATGTGAGAGACATTTTTTTTTTTGTAGATGATGTTGACCAAGCTAACATTGGTTTGTTGTATATGAAACATTTTTCCTAAAAATTGCATAAAAAGTCTGGCAACAAAGTACTATAGGGGAAAGTATAGAATAAAGCATTTCATTTCTTTTTCCAAGTTATTTTTAATCTCTGCATTCACATGTGATGCACAAGAATAAAAGCAGGGGAAACATGTTTACTTGACATGCTTACATAGCCCAAAAGACCTCATTTAGTGTCATGCAAAGGTCAATGCTATTTAAATTTCTTTATTCTCAAAAATAATAAAAATACAACCTTTAAAGGAACATAACAGGCTCAGAGAAATATTTCTAAAAAAATGACAATTATGTAGATTGTTAGTAAATTCAATAATGAAATACAAAATCACAGGTTGTTTTACTTTCAGGCATTTTTCATTGCTCAGCTATCTGTTGTCTCCTTTGTGGCCACAAATAATTGAATAGTTGGCTTAAGCCAATAACGCTTTTGTAGGAGCACATTGGAACTGAGTTTTAGGTGTTTCCCATCAGTCTGGCATCACTCTGAAAAGGAGAAAAATGTGCTCAGGCTATCGGTAATCACTCTATCCTGAATGCTATAAAGCAGATAAAATTCATTGTTCCAGAGTTGGCCTCTGAGGCTGGATCATCTGGCGCAACACCTCATATAGATTTGCATGTCCTATGTTATTCTAAATGCCCCTTCTTCTGATTTCTCCGAGTTATTTTTAGATTCTCCTGACTTCCATAATCCCCACACACCCATCTGGTCACTACACAATGAAGGGAGTTAGGAGATTTTGAGGTTCATTGTGGAGAAAGCACTAGAAATTTACAAGTATTTTCACACAGCAATATGACTTAAATGTTCAAAGTTAAATTTAAATATTTATTATATTATTGCATTCACATACCATTTGCTGTATTTTATTTTTTTTATTTTTATTTTTATTTTTTTTATTTTTAATTAAATCTTTATTATTCAGATTATTACATTTGTTTCTCTTTTTTCCCTTCCATAGCACCCCTCCACCCAGCTCCCACCCTCCCTCTGCCCTTAGCTCCCTCCCATTGATCTCATCCATAGGTGTATGATTTTTGTCCAGTCTCTCCCTGTACACCCTTCACCCCTTTCCCCCTAAG
>PVJN01008841.1:0-63224 GCA_004026805.1 Lasiurus borealis
AAGGCAGCCCGCCCAGGAGCTTCTGATCCCCAAAGCTCGCCACCAAGCAGGAAAAGGCAGGGCGTGCGGGTGACTTAAGAAGATGGCCCGGAGGTGCGTTTTATTCCAGAGCTTTCAAAGTTCACCCTTGCCTCTTACAGGAACCGAACTTTAATAACCGGAGCCAGGGAGTGAAAGAGAAATAAACCAGACAAGCAAACCGCCCCCCTTTAAACAGGTCACGTTGTGTTCAGAAATAGGCTTTGAAATTGTGCATGTGTAACCACAGCAGAGAGGGTTTGGGCCCCCTCTGCTCCTGCCGGAGGCTGCGCTTGGAAAAAAGGAGACAAATAAAAGAGAGGAAGAAAAGGATGACGTTCAAGAAAGAAGGGACCAGGAGAGAGGACCGGGGGAAGGGGGGACAGGAGAGGAAAGCAAGCACATACACAGGAACAGAAATGAGCTGGCCTGCGACCCCATCTCTGAGAAGTTTATGAGGGTGCTGGGGAGGGGGAAGATGCACAGCTTGATCTTTCTGAAGGAAAGATCACTGCTAGGAGCCTTCATTACTTTGTGTTGTCTTACGTGATCCTTAGAATCTGACTCTGATTTTAGAAATGAGGGATGGATGCTCAGAGAGGTTAAGCAACGAACCAAGGACACACAGCGCAAGTCAGAGTCAAGAGCTGGACCCTGTATGGCATTTTTAACAATGTAGGAAGTGTGCTCCCCAGCATGCTATAAAGGGGGAATGGGAACATGTAGAATGGGAACACCAGGGAGGAATAAGAATGGAACGTACCACAAGAGCAGACATCTCAGCCTCAGTACCGCTGTGACTGCGTCTAGATGATGCTTTGTGGTGGGGCCATCCTGGGCATTGAGTAGCATCCTGGGACTCTCCCCACTGGAAACCACTTATTGCCCCGTACCCCCAATTATGAAACCAACCAAAAGTGTCTCCAGATGCTGCCTGAGAGCCAAAGCACCTCTGTTGAGTACCTTGAACGCAGAGGAAGGTGTAAGATATAGTAATCGCTATGACCTGAGAGCCACAAAATGCGCTGTGGAAGACATTTCATCTCCTTTAACCTCATTCACTATCTCATTAATCCGCCCAAGGACCGGATGCAGGAGACATCACCTACTTCCATTTGATCAGTGAGGGAGCTAAGGCTTGGAGAGCTTAAGTCACAAGCCACGTCCACACAGCTGGTCAGAGACGGAGCTGGGATTTGAACTCCAGCCTGCCTCCTCCTTTCCCCAACACTGTTCAGTGAGCGACACAAAACGTGGGAAATGAGTGACTCAAAGGGAGAGACAGCATCACAACCCAGGTAGTAATGAAGGTTCCCCATGTGGCTTGGAGGTGCCACGCCATCCACTTCGCTGCAGCCCCCAGGTTCTCAGCTCCTCCCTCTAATCCATCGCTTCCTGTGAGAGCGCCCAGCACGTGAGTCCACCCTGTCTCCCTCTCTCCCCCTCATATCTCATAAGGAGAGACAATATATTCCAAATGCTTGTTGATTTATGGCGCAAAGTCACTTCCCCTGACCAAGCATCTCTCTTCACAGGGACACATATGTTGGGGAGCATCCGTCCCAGAAACGACCCACATTCATTTTCTGCCAGGAGCCAATGGCCTAGGGAATTCAAGAAATGCCCCTAAATTACAGACGAATGGGGGCGGGGGGCTTCCTCCAGAAACCTTTTCCCAAGCCTGAGCCTCGCTATAAATCACCCTCCAACATCACACACCACCGTAAACCACAGATGTGTGGGGGACAGCAAGGTGAGCATCTGCTCACAAGAGAAGACGCAAGGTTGACCAAGAACTTGGAAGGGGTGGTTGTTCGAGGAACTCGGCCTGACCTCCCCCACGTCCCCTAGCCTTCAGCTTGGCATTTCATGGCCAATACCTTTTGAGCAGGAAGCCAATTTCTCCCAAGGGTTTGTGTGTGTGTGATCACCTCCCCCCTCCCCACCTTTCCACCCCCTGTAAAATAGCGTAGCATTTGTTCTTAATCTTTTAGGGGCTGAAGGTTCCCTTTGAAAATCTGATGAAAGCTGCAGACTCCTCCCTTCATTAAAGAAATAATTGTTTACTCGTGCTAAAGGCTTCGAAAATGGTTAAGACTGGTTTATGGTGGTTTTTCTAGAAAGATAAAGGGCTTTCCCCCCCCTGTCATATAAAAGAAAGAAACCCTTTTTTAAACGTATTGATTTTTTTGAACTTTTACTGACATATACATAAGAGAAGAGCGCACAAATCATAAGTGTTCAGCTTAATGTGTTTTCACAAACTGAGCAAACCGGTGTAACCTGTGCCCAGATGGAGACAGAGGAGCATTCGTGACGGCATCTGGAAGCTTCCTTATGTTCCCTCTGGCCTCCATCTCTCACCAAGTTAGCCAGCAGCCTGACTTAAAATAGCCTGGATTTGTTTGCCTGGCTATTCTTTTATTTAATTTTTAATGAGAGAGAGAGAGGGGGGGGGGGAGAGAGAGAGACATCAATTTGCTGTTCCACTTATTGATGCATTCATTGGTTGCTTCCTGACTGGGGATGGAACCCGCAACCTTGGTGCACGGAGACACCGCTCTAGCCAATTAAGCTGCCTGGCCAGGGTGCCTGTCTGTTCTTTGCACCAATGGCCTCACACAGCATGGCTCTCGGCCTGGCTTATCTCACTCAGTATTCCATCGTGAGCTTTACGTCCGGCACTGGGTGGTGCTGACATGGTTTTGTTCCCGTTAGCACAGAGTTCTCCATGACATCAATAGGCCGGAATTTCTTTCCATCCTGCTAGTGAGAGGCATTGGGGATGCCTTCGTCCTCCCAGAATCCTACTGAAACTGTTCTTGAGAGGGGTCATTTAACACTCCCTAGCTCCGACTGACTGTGTGTCACTTCCCCACCTCTGATGGGGATGCATAATAAATTCTGATTGTAAAAAGCTAATGATTGGGGGAGGGGCGGGGGGTCAAGCTGTGAACGTGCTTTGAGCTTTCGTCCTTTCTTCTCGCTCCTGTCCCATCTCACTAGGCTCCACAGTTATCTCTTTGCTGGTCACTGCTCCAGACACCCGCCCCCCCTCCGCACAGATGTGTGCAGTGGATAGTGACACGCCTCTCGCTTTTGTCTTAACACGGTGTAACTGCTGCGCCGTTGTGTTTTTGCTTTATCCATATGTCCTGGAGACCCTCCCATACATCATAACTTTAAACTGCTGAATCTCCTCCCCTCGCAGACACTCCGTGATTTATGGGACTGTCTCCTGCTGACGGGCAGTTGCACCGTCTCCAGTATTCTGCTCTTGCAAAGAGGGCGGCCATGACCACCTTCGTAGGCACTTCTTGCTGAGCATTTGCAAGTATTTCTCCAGGCGAGAAACGGAGAGGTGGCATTGCTGGGTGCACGCATTTGCCCGTAAGTGGTTTTTCTGAGGGCAGATGGGCCGGCCGCACCACCATAAATTCTGGGCAGAGCTCACAGTACACGTGGAGGCCTTTGGCAGAATGACCAGAATTGAGTCGTGTTTTCAAAGACGAGCTGGACGCCTGGGTTTGGAGAGGAGTGCAGCGAGTCTCCTGTAGACCCATGTCGTGACCTCGTCCACGGAGGGAAGAATGTGCGGTCTACCCCTGGCAGGGCTGGTTGGAAATGGGATATCTGAGACTCAGGACACAGCCCTTTGGGGATGACCATACTTCTGATAACAGAGCAACAAGCATTAGTTGAGCACCTACTATGTACCAAGCGCTATGCATGGATTGCCTTACTCCATTCTCACCCTACTCCCATGGGCTCAGTACTATCCTTGAGTCTCGTGTTACGGCT
Source organism: Lasiurus borealis (assembly GCA_004026805.1). NCBI lineage: Eukaryota > Metazoa > Chordata > Mammalia > Chiroptera > Vespertilionidae > Lasiurus > Lasiurus borealis. The sequence goes on from PVJN01008841.1 coordinate 3,820, forward strand.
GGACACATGGAGGCTCTGACAATGTCCCTGCCCAAGGTCCCACTTCACAAACTATTGGGAGGTCTGACCACGGAGCAAGCCTGTGCGGCTTTTGCCAACAGAAAGCTCGCTGAGTGCTGGTGGAAACAGAATCAGCAGCCAATCAGAGTTCAGTCACGTGGAGCTGAGTGCTGGCGTCCACGCAGTGTGTTCCACAGACTCTCCACACAGGCTGGAAAGAGAGACAACGCAGAGAAAAGGGGACTTAACGTGAGAGAAAACCTCTCCATCTCTCTGGGCCCTCGCCAGGAAAAGCTGATTAGCAGTAACACCCCGGTGCCCAGCCAGTGTGGTTCAGTGGTTGAGCACTGACCTATGTACCAAGAGGTCACAGTTCGATTCCCAGTCAGGGCACATGCTGGGGTTGTGGGCTCTGAACCCCAGTGTGGGGGGTGCAGGAGGCAGCCAATCGACTATTCTCTCTCAGCACTAATGTTTCCATCTCTCTATTCCTCTTCCCTTCTCTCTGAAATCAAGAAAAATATATTTGTATAAAATTTTAAAAAGACAGTAGCAATAGCCTGCAACAGGAATCCATGCCATGCTAACCACCCAGTCCATCATCAGTCCTCACTGCAGCTTGGGGAAACTGAGGCTCAGGGAGGAGAAGGGGTTTGCTCCGGGGTCACAATTAACACTGAGTGGAACCTGACATGGGGTCTCACTGGGGGGTAGAGCTCGGCCTTCCTGCCTTCAGACTCCCCTTCCCCCAGCCGAAGCAGCTCTGGGCCAGAGCGACCCATGTGCTCAGTGGTCCAGACGGCTGAGAGCTCTTTGGTTCTAGTTCCTTCACTTAACAATTAAAAATATCAGTCACAGCCCACTGCCTCCTGCTGGAGTGATGGAGTACAACTTTCCCCTTCAGGATGGATGTCTGAGATTTTGATGCGGAAACAATTGATTATTACCCCTTTTAAAATGTTTTATTTTCAAGCCTGCTGACACTCCATGCATTAGGAGCCTAATTCTGCAGAGGTCGGCCGGGGGCGGAAGAGTAAACTATTCCAAATCGCACAGATGAAGGCGAGCTCAGCTTGGGTGCTCGGAGGCGGGGGCGGGGGCGGGGGCACCCTTTCTTTTCATTCCCGCCCTTTGGAGACCTCCAAGACTAAACAGTTTAGGCCACATCTTGAAGAAAATTGCGTTATCCTTTCACCTTTAAGTGGATTCAGGCGCAATCGGTTGACTTGGGAGCGTGTGGAGGTCAGCGCACGCACGCCAGGCGGGGTTTATGAGCAGGGGCGCAGAAGAGGGGCGGGAGGAAAATGAAGGAAGATGTAAAAGCGAGGGCGGGCGGTCTGTGACCTCTAACATCTGGTGCCGAATAGGAGGCGGCCGGGGAAAGCCATGGGGCCGGCGGCGGGGAGGCCCCGGGGGGAGGGTGCACTGGAGGAGGCTGGAACTGTGACAAACAAGGCAGCCGCCCTCTCAGATGTCAGGGCAGGAAGAAGAGGGGGGTGGGAAGAGGAAGAGAGAGGGAGGAAGGGGTCAGGGCTCCAGTCCCCAGAGCCAGGGGACAGACACTCAAACGCTTGCAGATGGAATGGAAGGACCGTGGAGAGAAATGGTGCTGGCTGCCTGGGAACCGGCACAGAGCACGCTGTCCTCTAAGCCTGGGAAAGCCTTCGGTGGAAGGAGGACGGCAAAGCTCCGCGGCGGAGAGCATCCCACACCGGCCACGTGGAGGGAGGGTCAGGAAAGCAGGGATCTCCCCCGCCCCAAGTTCCCAGCCCCAGCTCCAGGGTGCCGGGCTGGCCATGGGTCACGAGTGCCTCCTCCTCAATGTGACCAAACCCGGCACCGTGGTAGCAGCAAAGGTGCCTTCCTGCTCTGGCTCCGGCCCCGGCTCCGGCCAGCGTAAGAGCCAGGCGTGCACGGCGCCAGCCTCAAGCTGCATCATTGGAGAGGCGCACGTGGGTGTCAGTGCCAATAGCCGAGACCATCCTCCCTTCCTCTGTCCTCCCAACACCAGCGAGGGAAGGTGTGTAGGCTATCCGTTTGGTCGCCGTGCCTCGCCCCTCCTTTCACCTTTCTGAGGGGGCCTTCAAAGGGGCCTCTCAGGTGCGAGGAGCCCAGAGGCCGAACTTCCATGGACGTCAGTGAGACGCCTTCCCCTGCGGGTCCTGGGAGGCAGCTCGCGATGGACGCAACACCGAGATGTTTAGGGTGGCTCCCCTCGGACCCGCTAGGCAGGGAGTGCCGGCGTGGAGCAGACACTCACCTGGACATCGAGAGAGGAAGAAGCCCCTCTGGTCACCCCCGGCTCAGCACTGGACTTGTTCCTACACTGGTCACGTGCTCACAAGGTGGTGGCCACGGCTCCAGGGATCCTGACCTGGGCCAAAGGCACAAAGTGTGGGAGGGAGGGGAGGCCTTTGTCTGCAACACTTTCTCTTGTGATCACAGCCTCCATGCAAGCCTCACTGCTGAGAATGAGGTCACAGGCCTCCTCCACCGGTTCTTTTCCCTTGGGGTCCCCATCCCTCATCCACTCCAGCCCCCACACCAGGTACAGCGGTCTATACAGGAAATAATCACGCTCTTCCGGTTCCTCCTTCTCTTGTACCCACTCCATCCCTGGCATCCAGTACTGTACACCCCTCTCTGACCCTCTGAAATCCCTCATTGACGTGGGGCATATAGCAGGTCCTCAGTCAATGCCACGCTTCCCTTTGCTGCCTCTACACTACCAGCCTGGGGCCAGCTTAGTGAACGAGGAAATTCCCTCTGGGAAAGCCACTGTGGGCTCCAGCCACTCCTGAAGAACAGATTATGGTTCAGTGCCCGGCATGCAGGCGCAGAGCCCGCGCTGAAATGCCCGCTCCTTTCCGGCTTTGCTGCCGTGGCCTCGGGCACCTGCTAAAACATGGGACCTGTTTTCCCATCCCGCTCCTGTGAACGCTGCTGCCGTGAACGAGGGACGTTCTCTCTGCAGCCTGTCCCCCGGGTTGCAGAGCACACTCGCTAGGAAAGCACAGGCTCACGGCTTCCACTGCAAAGCGCAGAGAGCTCGCTTCTGTCCTCACCGGCCCCGGGGCTCATGGGCTCCGGACGGTGGCCGCTCCGATTGCTTTAGATGGAAATCAGGCAGGAGAGCTCCCGACAGCTTCGCGGATATTTATTTCTGGCCAGATCAAAGGTCCTGTCGGCAACCTGTCCTGACATCTTGATTCCTGTTTTTCTTAGCTAAATTTTTTTTCCGGATGGTGTTCACTCCAAATAAGCTACTAAGAGGCCCCGTGGGAGACAGAGCAAGAGAGGAAAAGGGCAGGACAGAGGGAGAGAGGGAGAGAGAGAGAGGAGGGCTCTAGGGGCAGACTTCAGTGTGTCTTGCTATAAATAAGTGTGGGGAATTGTACAGGTCCCAACGGCCTGAGATCAGCCGCTGCTCTCCACGGTGGGAAAAAGACAGGCTAGTGGTTATTTCTGAATTCCTAGTGGGAGTCAAACAGCTCATAGGCACCACTAAGAATGGGGTTAGGAGCTGGCCGGGTGGCTCACTGGTTAAAGTGTCGACTCGCCACTGAAGCATCACGAGTTCAATTCTGGGCAGGGGCAAGTATCCCGGTTGTAGGCTCAGTCCCCAGCCCCAGTCAGGGCATGTGGGGGAGGCAACTAATTGATGTGTCTCTCTCATATTGATGTTGCTCTCTCTTTCTGTGTTTCTCCCACTCTTCGCTTCCTTCCACTCTCTCGAAAAATCAATGGAAAAAATATCCTAGGGTGAGGATTTAAAAAAAACTGGGTTAATGAAGTATTAACAGTGATCATGTATTAAGAGGGAGTATTGCCTAGTGGTCAAACACACAAGCATCATTTGAATGCTTGTTCCACTACTTCCTGTGCGACTTTGGGAAAGTGACATCGCCTCTCTGTTTCCACATCTGTAAAACGGGGACAGTATAGCTCCCTTCTCTCTAAGTTCTGAGGGAAACCACGTGAGCTGATGAATGAAAAGTGCTCAGAACAGCCCCTGCAGCGGTCAGCCAGCACTAGTGTGTGGTAGTCCTTGAATGGGCTTTGGGCATTTATATATATGGCACTTGATTCTAACAGCAGTCTCTGATGTAGATGTTACTGCATAGAGATGGCATTCATTTATAGCTCATTCTACAAGAGAGAAATAGAAAGAATAGAGACTTGAACAATGTGGTTACAGCCAGTAAGTACTAGCATCGGGGTCCTCTCCCACCCCCCACCCCTCTGCCCCAGCTGGCTTGCCTAGTTGTTAACTGCCAAGACCCATGCTCTTTGTACCATGTCTCGCCTGGCTAAGCAGGACCAGCTGTGCCGATAAGATGGACCAGTAAGATGCCCTCTATTTACTGAGGGCACACAGAGCTGGCTCACCTTGCCTGCTTACCTCGGAAAGGAGTTACCCTAACCATGGAAATCAGATGCTATCAGGCGTATTATGGCAAAGGGACATGAGTCACGCCGTGCCCTTCACCTCTGTTTGCAGGTAAGCTCTGGGCCTGTGTCAACGTGAAGTAGGTCAGGCCACAAGCCAAGCCTGTCGGTAGCACGAGAAGCAAGTGACTGCACAGGCATTGAAAGTTCTGGACAATTTACCAGCTTGGGGACACCTTGCCTGCAACCTGTTTACACAGCCCCATGCAGGACACTGACAAGCATCCACGCCCCACGCCCACTGCTCAGGGAGGTTCCAGAGTGGACATCCAGAAATATGCCAGCGCCCCCGGGCTGGGAAAGAGGGCCCTCTGGTTCGTCTAAATCTTCCTTGATGAAAAGGCAGCCCCAAACCACACCCAGCCTCTGTACTTCCAAATCCTTCCGAACACAGCCATGCTTTTCCTGCTCCGTCAAAGCTGAGAGTTTAAAATCTCAGAGAGCCTCAGGGGCCTCTGAGAACATCAAAGACATTTGTCAACACCAGACAGGGCCACCGAGGAGCAAGTTGGGCTGCCTTTCTCTACACCCAGAAAAAGGGCTTTGTTTGTGTGGCTTTGTTTTTTCTTCCCCTAATTTCTGAGACGTGCATGTTAACACTGATTCACTTTTTCCTCTTGAAGGCTTCCTCTGGCTGCCTGTGTTCCCATGGAAACAGTAGCAACTGACATTTATTGAGTCATTTCTGTGACCCAGACCTGTGCTAACCCCTTTATTCCTATCACCCCCTTTAAATCCACAACAAACCTATCAGGTGGAACTTCTAGATTACTGTGCCCATTTTACAGATCAGACATCCAAGGCCCTGGGAAACAAGCATACTTGCCTCATGCCAACCCAGTGCATAGGTGGAGGCCAGAGTGCGAAACCAACATCTCTCTCCAGAGCCCGTGTTGCTAGTCTCCAAGCTATCCTGTCTCTCATCACCTCCTTCAGGTCTGTCTTTAAAAGCACCTAACACCATATATTACAATTCGTCCTCTTACATGTCTGTTTCATTTGCTAACAGTAGAGTTAATCCTCACCACCATTTATTAAATAAGCACTTCTGTGTGTCAGGCACTATGCTGGTGGATTTACACGCATTTTCTCTAATCCTGCTGACAGCCCTGAGAGTTAGGTGTCAGGCGTTCCATTACACAGATGAGCAAACAGGTTCAGAGAGGTTAAGCGTGTGGCCACACGCCAAGGAGCTGGTGAGCGGTGGAGCAAGTTTTTGGAATGAGGTCTGATGGGTCCAAAGCCCAGGAGCTTTGTTCTGTGCCTGAGTGACTCCTGGAGGTGCCAGCCTCCCAAGGCCTCGAGGGCTGGCCCCGCTTTATATCCGTAGTGTCCCTTAGTGTCTGGCTGGAAACCACCGCCACCAAAGTACAGGCACATTGAGGGGTGAAGCCCAGCCGGCTGGGCATACTGCTCAGCGTCGACTTCAGGTTTGCAGGTTGGTTCAAAAACAATGAAAACTAGGTGTGTGTTTGGTTTTTAATGGATGCACTGAAGAAAACCGGAAATAAAAATGAGTTGCTTGCCAATCTCCTACATCCAAGGTGACTAATCTCAACAGGTATCTGTGGAGTAAATACACTCGATATTCCACTGTGTTTGTACCTGAGAATACCACCCCCAAACCTCTCTTTCCATCTTCCCCGTCTTTGTAAATAGAAACCGTCTTTCCAGATTCTCAAATCCTCATGGCATCCTGGCCACGTCTCCTTCTCTCACACCCCACATTAATCCAGCAGATAAGCCCACCTGTTCTACTTTCGAAAGCCCCCCTGAAATCTGACAACACGGCACCTCTCCGACTGCTACTCCTCTGGCCCAAGCCACCATCGCCTCTCACCTGGGGCAGGGCAACAGGCCCCTTGCTGGTCTCTCGGTCACCTCTCTTCTCTCCCCTTTGGTTTATTCTCCACTCGGCAGCCAGAGGGATCCTCCTAATACTTAATTCTGGTCATGTCACTCACCTGCTGAAAGCTGTCTGCCACACATGTTCCCACCTCAGGGCCTTTGCTGGTGGTTCCCGCTGCTTGGAATTCCCTGCCTCTGCTGAGCTTGCTTCCTCCTCCCCTTCTTTTGTTACCTTCTTGGTGAGCCTTCCATGACTAGCTTTTAGAAAATAGAACCCTTTCAATGTCCCAGGCGCCCAGAACTCTATCTCCCTTCACCTACTTCATTTCCCCACGGCCCTATTCTATTTGTACCTGAGAATATTCTATTTGTATCTAGAGAGCACCTGTTATTCTCTACCAGCACAAAAGCTTCACAAGGGCAGGAGCGGCCTGCCCCAAGTGAATCCTGCTCACCCATTACAATGCCTGGCAAGGAGTAAATATGTGTTGACTGAATTAATGAATGAATGAGTGAGTGAATGGCTAGCAGGCTCTGGCGTCCTTTCACTCTTTGGAATGTGGAGGGAATCTTCCTGAAAGGAACGCTCTTTCCTAGACCAAAGTTGTCCTATAAACGTGCTGTGATGACGGGAACATTCTATATCCGTGCCATTCAACATGGCAGCCCCCAGCCCCATGTGGCTATTGAGCACTTGAAATGTGACTAGGGCAACCAAGAACCTTTTTTTTCTCTAATTCACAGACTTTTTTGGAGCAGTTTTAGCTTTAGAGGAAACTGAGCAGCAAGTACTGAGAAGGGACAGCATTTCAGTGTGATTCTGTTCTACTTCAGTTACATGGCCATTCATGGTTTGTGGCTCCTGGAGGGGGCAGGACAGACTTGGACTGAGAAAAGCAAAGGCCCTTGGGAAGGGTGGGTCCAGCAGAGGGTCAGGTGGGCAGCCTAGGGATCTGCAGGGTTTCCTTGGAAGGCCCCACTGATGCCTCAGGGCTGGTTCAGCCTCACTCCCCCTACCTCCCAGCAGTACAGTGTGGACCAGACTTCAGGGGAGGAGAAAGAAGACCTGCTGATGGCAAGTGGAGAGGCCATTTGGCCATCTTGTGGTCCATGAGCCTTCTGCCTGACTCACCTCCATGCCCCTACCTGCCAAGGACTTCCACCCATCTTCCCTCTTTCCTTCACCTCCCTGCTACCCTTGGGTCCCGGATCTGCCCCTTCTGCTTCGCAGTCCTCTCTGGCTGGGCCATGGGCAACCTTGGGCTCTGCTGCCCACCCTTCCTTCCCAAGCCTGCCCTGTCATCTGCCTTTTTGTCTCCATAATGACCATCAAAGCAAACATCACCCCCAGATTCGACAAGGAGTTCTTTTTCCCTTAAGGGTGAAGTGGAAGAAGCGGAGGAGGAAGAGTCCAGAAAGGAAAACAGTAAGTAAGCACTGCCAAGGAGTAAATAGAGGCCATTCCAGGAAGAGCAAGGGGACACGGAGCTGCCTGTAATTAGTGGCCACCACAGCCCCAAACAAAATGAGATGTCGGGCTCTTCATTGCCATGGAAACAGGACCCGAGATGGGTCAGGCCGTCCTCCTGAAGTGATTTCTTCCCTTACTGTGCCCACATCAAAGGGAGCCTTCCGCCCTAGCCGGTTTGGCTCAGTGGATAGAGCGTGGGCCTGTGAACTGAAGGATCCTGGGTTCAATTCTGGCCAAGGGCATGTGCCTCAGTTGCAGCCTCCAGACCCTGGTCGGGGGCTTATGGGAAGCAACCAATTGATGTGTTCACCTGACATCAATGTTTCTCTCTGTCTCTCCCTCTCCTTTCTACTCTCACTAAAGATGGAAAGAATGTCCTTGGATGAGGATTTTAAAAAAGCAAAGGGAGCCTCTTAATGCTCCCCCGGAGGTGGCTGGTACCCAGGACCTCACGGCATCTACAGAGCAGGCAGGCAAGAGAGGAACCAGACCAGGCAGAGAGCTCTGAAGTGTCCCACACCAGACACCCTGCATTTTCTTGAGACACAGCAGCAGCAGGACTCCACCAGAAGGACCTTAGGGACCTTCTGGGCATGGGGCTGGGTGCTGGTTTTCAGAGGCTGCCACTGGTCACCTTTCCCACTTGATTTTGTTCCCTTAATATTAAAAAAACCTGTGCATTCACTGCACACATCCAGAAGTATATGGGACATGGCAGGTGGGGGTGGGTGAAATAGGTGAAGGAGGTCAAAGGGCACTCGCTCCCAGTTACAGAGTCAATAGCCCTGGGGAGAACGTACAGAGTGGCGACTAGCGTTCACACCATCTTGGATATTTGGAAGTTACTAATGAGGGCAGGGGCCATGTGTTAGAATGCTTTATCTCTTTTCCCATCTTTGCAATCTTTCACTCAGTGTTAAGAAGCACGCACCCGGACAAGTTAGCTTAAGCAAAGGGGAACTTATCATAAAAATCAGGAGGACTCCACAAATCCCACTTCCAGAAGTTGAATTCAGTCCAGGAGACCTTCCGTCTCTTTCCTGGGCTGTATGTAGACACATCTGCGAGATGCCACCTGGATTCTCTCCCCTGGCCGCCTGCTGCCTTTATAGACTCCAGCATATCATCTGTCACCAAGAAGCTCTGGTCCCAGCTCTGTGTGACCTGCAGTCTCTTTGTCCTCAGCCTCAAATCTCTTGATTTAATTTCTAAAAAGAAGTATTAGGTTGGACTATGCATGGGGACTACCCTCAGTCCGATCAGGTAAGAGGAGGAGTCGTAAACACACCTGCTTCAGAAAGGGGGGAGGAGGGGACATTTCAGAGCATGAAGCATGGGCTGGGTAGGTACCTCAGATATGCCTGTGACTCTCCTGCATATCACAATTCACAGAGCTACGCATAGTAGGGACACAATCATTCCTCACTGATTAATATTCAGTGACAGTATTTCACCCAATGGCCTCCCAAAGCTCACTGTCACCCTATCCTGGTGGGTGCTTTTCAAATTCCCCCCAAAACTCCCGAGGGCAGAGAGGAGCTTTCTGGATGAAAGGGGGGTCCCAAAGAAGCAACTCAAGTAGCAAATCCTCCTGAAGTCCAAGACTTTATCTCGGGAGTTCTTGTGGTCTCTGAGTGCTACCTTTACAATAAAAGTTACATCTCACTTACTACTGAGTACAATCAAATGGCAGAAGGATGTGCTGTCTTTTCCTGCAGAAAGCCCCACTTCCTGAAGCCTACGGATCACCTGCACTAAACTGGAAGCTTCTCTGGGCAGAGCCTGTATCCATTCTGGCCATCGTGGTACCTCTGCTTTCTAGCATAAGGTTGAAAACATTGCTGATGCTCAATAAATATTTCCTAAATGGAAGAACGAATGAACTAGTGAATGAGTGGATAAGTGGGTGAATAAGTGGGTGGGTGGATGGGTAGATGGGTGGATAAATGGCTGGCTGGCTGGCTGGCTGGCTAGATGAATGGACAGATGGATGGATGATCACACAGCTGGATGGATGGGTGATAGATGGATGGATGGACGGGTGAATAGAAGGATGGATAGGTGGGTGGATGAATGATTGAATAGCTGGCTGGGTAGCTGGAAGGAAGGATATCTGTTTGAAGGATGAGTATTCCATCCAGAAAAGCTGTGGATTAAAGTCTACCTTGATCACCTTCAATTCCCAGGATAGCTTTTCATTTCCCCTGAGCTGAGAAATCTAAACCAAGGAATGACTGTGATATTCACCAAGCACCTCCCAAAAGATAAATATCTGCCAAAGGAAGAACTCAACTGGAGTCCTGGTTTCTACAGCTGAGGTCTAACCAGTTCTCTCCAAGCAAGATAATCCTCTGATTTCATATTATAAAAAGAAATAGGCATTATCACACATATGCCAACAGCAAGTCAGATAGCCAGTAGGGACAGATGCTCTTTGTTTTCTTTCTTCTCCCCAAATGAAGGAGGAAGAAAATGGTGGAGGAAGGTGAGAGAGAAAGGGAGAGGCATAAAGCAGAAGAGGAAGAGCGAGAAGAAAAAGAGAGAAGACGGCTGCCAATTCCTGAGGACTTTCTGGATGTCATATGCTGCCCACATGTTCCACCATTTATTTATTCACCAAATACTTACAGAGCCAGGCAGTCTTCTAAGGTACTGGGTACACAGCAGTGAAAGAGATAAGCATATCCCTGCCTTCATGGGGCTTACATTCTAGTAGGACAAGCTCTCTGGCTCCACTGAAATCTGAGCCCTGACTGCTAGAACTGAGTAGTAGAGTGCCGACCTCTATGCACGAGAAAATCACAGCATAGAAAAATTAAGCAACTCAAAGAAGAAAAAAAAAATAGTGTGAACGTGTAAATGAAGGGAACATGGATTAATGTCCCCTCTCTGTGAGTATGGCAAGCTCACTTTATGGCTCCACAAACTTCTCGCAATAATTCATCCCCGTTAAACCTACCATGTGATGATGGGGACTTCGTACATTCACAATAAGTCCATATTATTCCGAGCTTTGGCTGGGCTCCCCGGGGAGATAAACAGCTTTCCTCTGATCCCCATATACGGTTTTCAGCTGAAGTAATTAGCATTAGCAAATGACATGGAGATTTACTCTGCAACCAGGCCTTCTCCACATGCTAATGAAATCTTCATACGGTGCTAATTGTGCTCAGTAGCTAGACAAACCCTAAACTGTCCTGCCCTAGGGAGGTCACAACAACCCAGACAGAAGCTGGGATCAAAGGACCCATTTCCACTCGGGTCTTTGAGCTCCCCAGACGGCGGCAGAATGTTCCAATTCCCTGGAAGACGCACACCATCACCCTCTCTCTCCAATTCAACAGATGCCTTTCCAGCTCCCTCTCTCTGAATCGACCCTGTCATCAAGTGCTGCCCATCTTACCTCCAAAAGATTTATTGAAAGTGTTCCCTTCCTAAGAATCGGCCAACTCCTGCATGCCTCAACATGTCACCTCGCCAACGAAAGAGACCCCCCATATCCACCTGTGAATTTTGAAAAGCAAGTTTTATCAAGCTCACTGTTTTAGAATTTTCATTGACTCCCTGAAGTCCCCGGAATAAGAACTAGATCTGTCCCACAGTTCCTGTGGGCCTACAAATTGGCCTGGGCAGACTTTCTGTCTTACTTCTCAGCACCCTGCCGCTCCCTGTTTATGCCAGCCACACTGTCCTGTTTGTCTTTCCTCTGGTACTCAGACTCTTTAACCCCTTCACACACAGGGTTCTTTTCTCCTGGAATCAATTCCTGGTCCCTGGTCTCTGTATCAGTTAGTCATGCTGTGTAACAAGTGATCACACACACACACACACACACACACACACACACACACACACACACACCATGGCTTAAAACAAAATGCATTTAATATCTCACAGTCTCTTTGGGTCAAGAATCTGGGCCTGGCTTAGCAGGGCCTTCTATTTTGGGTCTCTCACAAGGTTACACTCTGAGCAGTATGATGAAATCTCAGGCTGTCCTGGTCTGTGACTCTTCCCTTTTTCCAGCATCTCCATGCTACAGATCAAGCATGTCAAATTCGTTATTTCAATGAGGCATGTGACCCACTGGCCATGAGTTTGACATGCTTGCTGTAGATGCTTCCTACCCCTCAGTCACTTGGCAACCACCTTGGTTATCAGACTGTCATGCTTGTGCTCAAGTGAACCTCAATTTAGTGAATAATGGCCCCAAAGCACAGGAGTAGTGATGCTGGCAAACAGATATGCCAAAGAGAAGCCAAAAAGTGCTCCCTTTAAGTGAAAAAGTGTGTATGTAGAAGGAAAATACATAATATCCATAGGGTTGGTACTATCCTTGGCTTCAGGCATCCAGCAGGGGTCTTGAAATGTATCTCTTGCAGATAAGGGGTGGGAGGTACTATGACATGATAACAGAAGTGACATCACAGCACCTTTTCCTTATTCTATGAGTCAGAGCAAGTCACAGGTCCTGCCCGCACTCAAGGGGAACACATTAGACAGGGCCTGACGCCAGGAGGCAGAGATCACAGGGGCCATCTGAATCCATCCACCCACTGCTCACCTCACCTGACAAAATGTCCCTTTCCCTCAGATCCTTGCCTAGATGCCACTTCTTTATAAAAGCCCACAGTGACCATCTGAGTGGCCCTTAAGTTACACCCACACATTTTTCATGACTTGCTTCCTGGTCATCTTCACCATTAACCTGTAAGTTCCGTATGGTAAGAAAAACATGTATTCTTGCAGACTAGGCCCCAGTTCCTACTGTGATGCCCAATTAATTCATTTTTGAATGAACACATGAATGAATGAATGAATGAATGAATGGCCAAAGAAATATTGTGAGCACCATGACTCACTTGCACACTTGTCCCAAAGTGGGCAATGTACAAAACTCACATGCTGACCCCATCAATATATCTTATCTTTCCTGCCTATCAACTCCAGGGATAGGAAGGGAAAAGAAAACTTCTGGAACATTCCAAAGTCATTCTGCTCCACTGGTAACCAGGCCCATGCTCCACCCTACAAAGTGGGTTTTTCCCTCTTCCTTGATTGTTGTTCATCAAGCTATAAATCCAAAGGAAAACTGAACCCACTGTGAACTTTCACTATTAGTTCAGGGAGAAAGGGCTGGAGAGAAAGCTGGGTATTCCTGGCACCTGCTAGATGCCAATCCTGTGTCAATATTTGTGAAATCTTTCAAGATAGAAATTTGTATCACCATTTTATTCATAGGGCATCAGGCTCCGAATTTCCTGGTGGCGTGCTGGTCAAACAGCCAGTGTTGAGGGAGCTGGATTCTTATGTGTGAAAATCATCTTGACGCATACACTGAGGGCTAGATTATTATGATCTCTGAACACATAATAATCTGGCACTCAGTGTATATCCTATATAATAAAAGGCTAATATGCAAATTGTACCCTCGACCAGGAGTTCAACCAAGAGGCAGGCCAGCCAACTGCCATTGTCCCCTCCCCCTGGCCAGGCTGGCCGGACCCCACCCATGCACGAATACAAGCACTGGACCTCTAATATGTATATGTATGTATGTATATGTATGTATGTATATGTATGTATATATGTATATGTGTATATATGTACACACACACACACACACACACACACTGAGTGGCCAGATTATTATGCATTCAGAGATCATAATAATCTGGCCACTCAGTTTATATTCTCTGGTCCATCTCCAGTCACTGATGATTTGATGAGCTCCCAACCTCCCTGAAGGCTGCTACTCATTGGCTCCTGCAGGCCCAGGAGAGCTGTGTCAGCACACCACGGCACCCCCTTGGGAATGGGCCAGGGTTCGGGTTTCTTTCCATCACCTCTCGGCTTCCACCAGAGCAACACCCCACCAAGACATTAAACTCCTGGAGGCCAAGGCCTCACCCGACCCAGAGCCTTGCTGGAGGGTGACACTGTCAGTATTTGTTGTGTCACTGTGGAGGAGCCAGCTCAGCCCCTAGCAGGGTCTAGACAGGGCAGAGGAGGCTGCGGAGGCAAACACAGGAGGCCCCTTAGAGCTCTCGTGGTGAGGGCCTATGAGGCAGAATTGAACCCAAGATCCTGCAGTCTGTGGGTCAACAATATAACCACTGAGCAAAACCGGCTAGGGTTGAAGGCAGTATTTTTTTAATAAGACCCACCAGAAGTTGCAAAATATACAGATTTTTGTACTCCTCGTCCAGCTTTCTCCAACTGTAATACCTACATAACCGCAGTATATTGTCAAGCACAGGAAACTGACTGTAGTGCTTAAGTCAGAAACAGACCTTATTCAGATTTCACCTGTTTTCACATGTGCTTGTGTGTGTTGTGTGTGTGTGAGTGTGTGTGTGTTTAGTGTATGTGTTTAGTGTGTGTAGAACTCTGGATGTTTCACATGTGCACCTGTGAGTCAAGAAATGGAATTATTCTATTCCATCACCACAAAGAGAGTCCCTCAGGCAGATAATTGCCATCCACTGCCAGGTCTAATGTGGAGTCAGACATTCTCAGCCTGAAGCCCAACTCTGCTATTTAAAAGCTGGGTGCCTCCATCAAGGATCCTCAGTTTCTTTATCTGTACGATGGGCCAACAGTACTAAAACAAGGATTAGTGGGAAATCAGCAGAAAAACTATAGAAATAAGAAGGCCCAAGTCGTGACTTCAAATCCCAGCTTCCTGCTCCCTAGACTTTGTGAACCGGGGAAATGAGCTTTGGTTCATTTCAGTTCAGTTCATCAGTAAAATTGGGATAAAACAGCCCACACATTGGAAGAATGTGGTTAGGATTATGGGAGAAAAATGGGTGTAATTCAGACAGCGGCTTACAGAGAGGGTCTTAGGGTCTGCCTGCCATTCATCTGTGTCTTTGAACTTATTTATAATCCTGGCATCATGAAAGCTTGTATATTTACATACCAGGCTTTGTGGTAAGTTGGTTTGGGTTGGTTGCATCATTGGTTAGCTAAAATCCTATATTGATTGTTAGAGTATAGTGTTTAAAATAACCTATTACTTTAAACAATTCAAAGTCAAACCAACCTTCCCCAATCCTCTGAATAACTATAGATCATGCGGAATAACAGTCCCTAAAGAGGTGTGAACCCAGTTACAGGGCATCCACCGGGAACTCCCACCCTCCATGTCCCACCTCTTCATGAAGATGCGACATTCATTCTACGTTCTCAGTATCCTTATGCCCTGCTTCTCTGCCATGTCATGGATGGAGATGGGAGGATGGAAAATTTTCCCTTCAAACAAGGGAACTATCTCCCTTGTCCAGATGCTGGCACCTTCTTGGTGTGCAGATTTCCTCTCCTGTTCACAGACATGTTCCTCCTTTCTCACTTTCTCAGCCTGAACTCCTTTCTAAAAAGGAGGCTCACCTGCCCAGATCAGAGCAGAATCTCATGAGATTGTAGGCCAACTGCATTGATTTGAGCCCCCCCTCTTTCCTCCTTCCCCCGCCTCCTCCCAAGCTCAGCTCTGCTTCCCTGGCTGTGTGTTCCTGGGCATGCAGGCTCAGAAGCCTGGCATTTGTCTGGCTTTGTATGGAGAATTTAAAGAGAAACATCCCTGTGGCATGACTTGAACACACTCACACAACAGCTTCCGGGAGTCTGCAGTGCACCCAGGCAATCTGAAGGCAGCGCGTGGGTTCTTTTGTGCATCTGCCCTTGGAGGGAGCCTTGCTCCTCAGCGGGATGAGCCCTCTGGCCGCTTTTTGAGAACAACTCGTTGCAGATATTTGCTGCAGGAAACTCACAGGTGTCTCTGGATTCTGCTCAGCCTGGAAACAGCATCAAGTGACGCTGACAAACGCCATGTGCGTCAGGAATCCGACCCCCGGCATCAGTAGCTGGGGACATTCCTCCTGGTGTTGCATGCTTGCTCAAGGCCAGGGCCCCGCTCTTTTAGTTTAAAAAGGAAACAGCCATTCTCACACTCCCTCTGAGGACTTCTGAAGAAATAAGCCGATCTCTATAAACTTACCTGGAACCTGAACACATGCACGGACCTGAGCAGATCTTGTTAAAATGCAGGTCTGACCCCATAGGTGTGAGGCAGCCCTGAGATTCTGTTCTGCACCCTGTGGCTCACTAAGGTGACTGCCACGCTGGTCTGGGGATTCGGCCTGTGTATGGAGGCTCTGAAGCAGTTCTAGGACAAAGCCCTGGGAGAAAACCCTGAGGTCCCTGTTGGATCTTTTCTCATTGTTAATATAGTCTCCTGTGTGTCAAGAATATTTGGGGCGAAGCTTTAGAACCCATCATAACCAGTTCCAAGTTCAGAGACTCCAGTTTGCAATCAGTCTACAGTCTCCCAAGATCTGAGGGAACTGGTGTGGAGAAAGCCTGAATCAAAGCGAGCCAGAAAGCGGCACTCCTCTGTATCAGTTCTCTTCTGGCTCCTGTAACAGCTGCCACAAACACGCTGGTGTCAAACAATGCGACGTTACCACTCCGCAGCTCTGCAAGTCGGACCAGACTCAGGGTGTCAGAAGAACTGGGTCCCTTCTGGAGGCTCTAGACGAGAACCCATTTTCTGTCTTTTCCAGCATCTGGAGGCCACCCACATCCCTTGGCTTGTGGCCCCTTCTTTCATCTTCAAAGCCAGCTGTGTGTTTGTTAAAGAGAGATCGTCAAATCTGCTTCTGTGGCCACATGTCCTCCTCTGACTCAGAATCTCCCTTTCTTAAGATAATCGCTTTGGGTATGTAAGGTAACATGGCACCCCTTTCAAGGGTTAGGATGGGGAGATCTCTGGGAAGCCATTATTCTACCTGATGTGTCTTATATTCATTTATGAATTCAGGTGGAATAATCCCAGGGTACAGAGCTGGGTACAGACAAGGTCTCCAGGAGGTACGTTTAAGACTATGATTTCAGGAGTACTGAGTAATATCTTTCTCCAAAGCTAGACTACCGTATTTGGTATAAGCTGTGTGGTAGGTGACATATTACAAAGATGACTGGCAATGTCTCCCTCCCATATGCTTCCATCCCATATGCTTCTCTACTGTGTGATCTCCCATCCAGAAGTGGGGATGTCTGTGCTCTCCCCCAACACTTGAAGCTTGGTGAACTGTGACCATTTTTGACCAACAGAGTCCAGTAGAGAAGAGCGGAAGAAACTCTTGGAGCTGCAAGGTTAGGTCATAAGAAGCAATACAGCTTCCATCTTGTCCAGTGGGGTACTCATGTTAGAACCATGAGACACCATGTAAGAGGTCTAACGTGTCCTGAGAGCCATACTGTGAGGAAGTCCAGGCGACCTGGGGAGGCCACCAGTAGGTGCTGAGTAAAGGCACTTTATCAGGTGCCAGCTATAGAGTCACTCCTGGCCACTGAACTCTTTCTTCCCTGGAGCTTAGAGCAGAGACATGCTATCTTTACTATCCTCTGTCCCAGTCTTGACTCACTGAAACTGTTCCCTAATAAAATGGGTATCTTTTTTGCCAAAGAGTCTTAGGATACTGTGTGACATAGTCATGATAACTGGAACAAAGTGCATTTCATTAGAGCACACGTGGGTACTATTATGAGGAAGACATTACACAATCCAGGGTGCGGAGCATTTATTCACGCATTCATTCACTTCATTGTCTATCCATGTGTGAACACATGCATGCTCTCATCATCTATTAATGTGTTTATTAGATCGGATGTTGATTTAGCATTCTGTGCTAAGAATGTAAACTGCAGAAATAGGAGTTCATTTTGGCAGTGGCCATTCATTCATTCATTCATTTAATATATTTTTTACCGAGTGGCTGGGAAGTGCCAAGGATTATTCTAGAACCAGGGTTAGCAAATGATAACCCACAGACTAACCAAACATGGGCACACCTATTGGTTTACATATTGTCTGCGTAGGAAATAGCTTCATTGATGAGTCACTGCTCTTGCAGGGTTCCCAGAGGCCCTGAGTGGAGAACGCAAGTAGCAATTTCACCCTCAGAGGCTTTCGGAAAACTCTCATCATGCTGAGGGCTGAGTTCACCTCAAGAGCACCTGGTGGATGAAGCAAGGCAGTGTGGCACGAAGCAAGGTCAAGCCTGTGAACACGAGGCCTAGGATAGGATGCCTTTAAGGGAGGAAGGGACTACTCCGTTGTGTGGTTCCCTTCTGGGGAATGAACTCTCCCAGGTTCCACAGTGCAGTAAGAATGAACTTGACCTGAGGTCCCAAAGAGGTTCCTGCATGAATGAGGGGAAGAGGTGGGCAAGCACAAAGCTGATACTGATGGGACGACTTCAGTCTGATGCTCAAGAGCCCCAAGTATGGGGTTCACATCCCAGATCTACCACTGATTGAGCTTGTGACTTTGCACTGGTGACTCAACCTCTCTGTGCCTCAGTTCCACTGTCTCTCAAGTAAGGCCAGCATCAGTGGCGCCCTCACAGAGCTGTTGAGAGGATTAAATAAGATAGTATAGAGGCAGATGGTAGCAGTCTCAAGTAAATCTTGATAGTCCCTTCCTTTTCAATGGGTATGCAAGTCCTGACACACCAGCACTCAAGTTCACTGCTCCCTTCCTCTCTGCTCAGCTTCTTGCTGAGCAGAAGCTCACCCACCTGCGGTCTGTGCTTCTGAGCTGACCTGCCTGCAGAAAGCCAACGCCAGAGTTAACAGTGGGTGGAAGACCACCTCAGGGGCAGCTCCCTAACAAATCTCCTCAGAGCTGGGCCTCCAGGGAGGGAAAGGAGGAAAAATACACCTTCAGGCTCAGGACAAACCTGTTTTCTAAGACAGAAATAGCAGCTCCAGTAAATAGCTATTTACTCACATTCCCAAAGGCCAGATAGAAAGTGTAAAAAAAAGAAAAGAAACAAAGGAATTGTTTTCTCTCCTATGACTGATCACCAAACACGCCTCACTCTGGTTGTGCAGCCCTGAGGTCACCCCTGTCAGAATAAGGATGTGTGCTCCCCATACCTGCAGGGCTTCCAGGCTCAAGTCTGTGTCCCACCTTAGAGGTGACTCGTTAGGTACTGACTGGGCCTATGAAGCACATTATGGTTTCCGGTCTCAGACATCAGATCCGCCCTGAGAAAGAGCTAGGGCTGAACGGCAGAAGACAGTGCGATCGGTCCCGAGGTGACGGCCTCCAGCGGAACCACCGGAGGCTGGGGGAGCATAGAGGACAGCCAGAAAGCCAGCCTGGCCTGTGCTTTAGGGGGTTCACAAGAAAAATCCCCTTTGGGGCCCTGAGCTTCCAAGAGACCTCAGGAGTAAGGCAGGCAGATGGAGATTCTAAGTATTTTGTGTGGTTTCCAATGAAGCACAAAAGCAACATATGAATGATGAGTACGGCTGGTGTACAGTGTGGTGAGGACTGGGGTCAGCTGGTAGCAAGCCAGGCTTCCTTGCTGCTGGTCTCAGCCCCACATACGTGGCCTGCTAACGCAGCAGTCTTCTGCCTCAGTGGCAGACAGCCCGACACACAGGACATCTACCCACTGTGTCATCGCTAACGTGCCTCCAAGAGGCACATCTGTATCAGCTTCCTGTGGCTGCTGAAACAAATGACCACAACGGGTGGCTTTAAACGACAGCAGCTTATTCTACATGCATAATAAAGATGATCTGTTCTAACTACATTAGCATGTATGACATGTAAGATTATTCAACTGTTGATTTTATTAGATTATATATAAAATTGTGCTTTTGTTGTCATTACATTGATTTTTAACCAGAAATCATATGCCTTTTCTTCTTTTTATTCGCCCCCATCCTACCCACACCTACACCTACACCTATCTAGGTAAGGATATTTAACACAAGGTCTCTCCTCTTAGCAAAAGTTGAAGCACACAACAGTGTCGTTAACCGGAGGCACTGCACTGTAGGTCTCTAGGATTTATTCAACTCACCCAACTCAAACTGTGCACCTTGTGACCAGCACACCCCTGCTCTCCCTTCCCTCTAGCCCCTGTAACTACCTTTATAGCCGCTGCTTCTGTGAGTTTCACGATTTTAAAGTTCTGACTTAAGTGGTGTTTGTCCTTCTGTGTCCGGCTGATGTTGCCGATGGTCCCTCCATGTTGCCACAAATGGCAGGATGCCCTTCTTTTTACTAGGAAAGGCTGCATGCTATTCCACTGCATGACACGCCACATTCTCTCTCCATTCGACCACTGAGACGCTGAAGTTGCTTCCACATCTTGGCTATTATGAACGAGGCTGCAATGAAGGTGAGAGGGCAGAAGGCACTGCTTCTGTTCCCTTTGGATATTTACCCAGAAGTGGGATTGCTGGAGCCTATGGCAGCTCTATTTTTAATTTTTGAGGAACCTCCATACTATTTTTCATAGCGGCTGCAGCAACTTACATTCCCACCAACAGTGCACAAGGCTTCCCTTTCTCCACAGCCTAACACGTACCCTGTTGTTTATAACCCGCCCTGGCAGGGGTAAGGTGACGTCTCATTGTGGCTTTGATTTGCATTTACCTGATGATTAGTGACGGTGAGCACCTTTTCATATAGCTGCTGGCAACTTATTTGTATCTCGTTTGGAAAAATGTCTATTCAGCTCCTCTGCCCCTTTTTTAAATCGAGTTATTTGTTTTATTGCTATTGAGTTGGAGGTGTTCCACATCTATTCTGGCTGTTAACCTTTTATGAGATAGGTGGCTTGCGAATATTTTCTTCCATTCTGCTGCCTGTCCCTTCGGGTTGTTGTTGATGGTTTCCTTCCCTGCGCATACGTTTTCTGGGTTGATGTCCTGCCCCCTGTCTCTCTTCCCTGGTGTGGTCTATGCTTTGGGCATTATCTTCAAAAAAGCATTGCCAAGGCCAATAGCAAGAAGCTTTTTTCAAGCATTTCCTTGTAGGAATTTTAGTTTCTAGTATGTGCCTGGCAGAAATTAATGCACCAAGAGACGGAGAAGAATATTCATGGTAACACTAGTCCCAATAAACCAAATCCAAATGCCCATCGATGATAGCATCAATCAATAAATCATGAGAGAATCATATAACGGAATGAAATTCAACAATAAACCACAGCCTCACAGGTAGCCCAGAGATGGAGCTCACAGTTTTGAGTCAGAGAAACAATGATGAGAGACGAATTTCACTTACATCAAGTATAGACACAGCCAAAACTCACCCTTGATTTTAAAAATGAAGACTGGGGATCTTTGGGGGAAGGGATGAGACATAATTATTGGGAGGCCCAGAGGGAGACTTCTTCGGGGTGGGGGTAGGGGGCAGGCAATGCTCTATTCTTTGCCCGGGGTGCAGAGGGATGGGTGTTTACCTTGTTATTTTATTGAGCTGTTCATTTAAGTTTTGAGGGTGTATTTTTTTTCTGTAGACACAGTCTAATTCCTAAAAAGGTTTTTAAAAAAATCAGAAGGCCCCATCATCATCACCACCTGACTTCAAGGGGCAACCCCTCCCTGCAACCCAAGTGGGTACTGTGTGCCTGAGCATCGGGGATGTGCAGCGAAGCCCCCGAGCGGACCTCCCGCTCGGGCCCAGCCCCTCTGGTACCTCCGGTTGGCCTCGGGCCAGCTTCCTTGGCTCCTGGGGTCCTTTGTGCTGCTCAGGTGGGAGTGCGTTCCCAGCATGCTTCAGTCCCCTCCATCCGAGGCCTGGGGCGCCTGGGTTTTGTCTCCTCAGCGCCACCCTTCCCTTGGGCTGCTTCACATGAATCCTGTTGGAAGACAGAGAAATGGAGAGTATTAAAAATGTCAGCGGCGGATGCTGAGAGCCACAGCTGGGTAAATAGAGCTGGTGGAGATGTTTTTATTAGTGGCTTTATGGCTATGCTCACTTAAGTTATGGATTTAAGGCCAGGGGTGGGCCAGGAGAAGAGGCCTAAGCATCTCCCATCTAGTTCCGGACCCACTCAGACCAAAGCATGTGGCACCCTCCGATTGAGGAGCTACCTCCGCTTTGGGGGGCCCTCAGCATTTGGGGAAATTGTATATCTTTGCTTTACCCCTTTAGAAAGGCATTTCCTTCCCAGGGACAGAGACTTGAAGCTCTCTTTCTCTTGCGTTTCTCTAGGACACTTCGTCCCTGCCCCCAACTGCAGCAAAATGTGGTCAGTTTCCAAATAGGAAGTAGGAAAGCGGGAGTGAAGGATGGAAACTTCTCTGATCAAGGGTCATGGTAAATATCCTCACAGGCAACCAGCAACGAATGTCACAATGTCCAGAGGGTCATTTCATCAACACCCATTGTACGGATTGGAGAGACCAGAATTCAAGTTCAAGTTTAGCCACTTCTTAGCTATATGATCTGGGAGAAATTATTTAAGCTAGCTTGATAGATAAGTACATACATTATATATATACATTCATATGTATGTAGACGATAGGTAGGAAGGTAGGTAGATAGTTGATATCTATTTATGATAGATAGATGATAGGGAGGAAGGAGGGAAAGATGGAACGAAGGAAGGAAAGAAGTAAGGTAGATAAATAGATGATAGGTATGATAGATAGATGATAGGTAGGTAGAAAGATAGATGATAGATGTGATAGATGGATAGGTGATAGGTAGGTAGGAAGGCAAGTAGATGAGATACATATCTCTAATAGGTGGATAGATGATGCATAGACTGATAGGTAGGCAGGTAAGTAGGTAGGTAGATAGATGCCGATCCAAAGTTGAACAGAACTGACACCCACATTCCTAACGGACTGCAGGACCCCCAGGCCTGACTCTGCATTAGCTCTCTAAGAGAAAGAGGAGAGGAATTCTGGGGAACCTAAAAGAATGCAAATACCCCTAAGACAGCCGCCTACGAACACTGACAAAGCCTCCGAGGCGGGTCTACAAGTTGCTGAACAACTGGCTACTTCCAAATATTTGGACGATGGGCTACCGTATTTGCTTCCCTCTGTTTGATAAACACAGCTGCTCAAAAATGAGTGGTGGAATCTAAATGTAGGGAGGCCCGTTCAAGCTTTTCACATCCAAATCCCCTTTATACAAATGAAAAGACATCCACAGGGGGGACAAAAGTAGGTTTACCTTGTACCAATAAATAATACATTAATTAATAAATAACAATGCAAGCATAAACTCTGCCTCAAGGCTATAAACCTATCCCCTCCCAGCGAGAGAAAGGGCTTAGACAGAGTTGCCCACCTAGTGACTTGGACATCATTATCAACATGATTTGAATAGAATCTCTCTTGATCTCTCTAATTTAAGTAAGATATATCTTAGGACCCAATAATCTATCCTCAGGAAAAGTCCTGCACAGACTGCTCTTGTGCTGGTTGTGGCGGCGAGGAATTGAAAACAACCTAGGTGCCCAGCTGGCGTGGCTCAGTGGTTCTGCATCAATCTATGAACCAGGAGGTCACAGTTCAATTCCCAGTCAGGCCACATGCCTAGGTTGTGGGTTCAATCCTGTGTGCAGCGTAAAGGAAGCAGCCGATCAAAAACTGTCTCTAATTCTTGATATTTCTCTCTCCCTCTCCCTTCCTCTCTGAAATAAATAAAAATAAGAAAAGAAAAAGAAAATCACCTCAGTGTCCATCTCTAAAGGAATGATACAGAAAATATGGGGAGTGTGCACTATAGGGTCCTATGCATTAGTCAGAAACCAATACACACAAACAAGATACACCTACATTTTAATACAGTCAGATGTCACCAAGGTGGGTTTTAAAAATAGGGTTGTTAGAAAAAAAAAAGGAACAAAATCAGATTTGTACTCATTGACTTTTGTGTAAAACAAGTGCATGCACAAAAAATTACTGTATGTTTTTGAAGAAAAAATATTTAAGAGCCTATTTTAGACATATGAAAGTGAATGCCTTTAGTGGGAAAGGGAGACAAGAGTGGGATAGGGTGGAGGGAGGAAATACAGTGTCCAGGATATAATACAAAGCAGGGAAGTGAGGGAGGTGTTTTGTATGAGCTAAGATGCTATGCTATCAAAGAAGGAGCACGACCACCTCTACTCTGCAGACGAGGTCGTAAGAAGCACCTCCTGTGTCAGTCCAGAGGCACTATGGAAAATACCCAGAACCCTCTGGTGGCTCACAAGGCTCCAGCTCTTGGCCAGAGGTCCGTTGAACTAGGTGGAAGGGTGAAAGAAGCATGGCGTTTAAAAAAGAAAATTTCGTCTCCTTCAGGCTACTGGCTTAAGCCACATGCAGCTCGCCTTTCAGGACCGCAGGCCTGGTTTCCCTTCCCATGGCGAGGAATTTGCACCCAGCGGTGCTCACACTGTGGTCAGCGAGGGGAAATCACTCTTCAGAAATGACAGATGAATTCCCATCTTCCTGGAGTAGGAGACTTTCTTCAGATATGATTTCGTTATAGAAAAATCCACTACCAATAAATAATAAAGGAGGAAAAGGCCCTTCCATTTTTAGAACTGCTTATACCTTGTAAAGTGCTCTCAAAATTGCTATCTGCCATGAGGATGAGTTAGGAATTATTATCCCTATATAAAGAAAGTTAAAAAAGCGGGGGATGGCATTCAGTGATGTGCCCAAAGTCACACATATGCCTTGGGAATCCTATCATAAAACTCTAACATATTCTTTTGCGTGTAATATCTGTACTGCTACTATTACTAAGAATAATAATTTTATTGATAGAACTATTACCATGAGCCAGTACTTTATATAAAGGACAGCGTTGAATTCTTCTATGTGTAACATGTTATTTCACCCATTTCACAGATAAGGAACCTGAGGCATGGAGAAGCCACAAAACTTACTTGGGGCCACACAGCTAATGTGGGGCAGGGCTGATATCTGAATCCTGCTGCTCAGTTTCAGATTCCTTATCCATAATCACTCTACACTGCTACTGAGGGCCATCAGTCCAACCTGAGGTGTACCATCTTCTTGATACACAAGTATCTCGCTACTGTATTCATGCATGAAGTTCCCTAAGTATTTCTTGAACGTTCATTATGTGCCAGACACTGTGAGGGATACAAGATGAATGGCAGGGGAGATTAAGTTTCACACTCTATGTTCAACACTATTGAAGCCCGCATTCCCTAGAAAATAGAGGCCAAGACAAAGGTGTGTGTGTTAACACCTGGACAGCCCAGTGGGAGCATGTGGAGTGGGAAGGAAAGAGCCAATAGAAGACTGGGTTCCCATGGAGCGGGCCACCATGAGGCTGCGGGACATGGAATGAACCCCAGGCCCGCCTGTCTGCAAGGAGGAAGAGGAAGAGGAAGGCTTCATCTCATGCTCGCATCCCCCACCTCACAGAGGACTGCCCCGACAGGAGTTGGGTTCCCACCATTTCCAGGCTGACTGACAGGGTGATGAGTTGGTCTACTGGGTACCAGACTGTGACATCCACAGACAAAAGCCTGGGGCCAGAAGCAACAGGTGCACAGAGCTGGCCAGTCCAGGATGAGTCCCTGCACATTACACCTGTGTGAAATGCATTAGACTCTGCATAGAACTAGACTCCAAGTGGTGGCTGGAGTCCAAGACGGGCGAGGGGAGGGAACTGGAAGCATGCTTCAGGTGTCGCCAAGTCAACTAGTTACCAACTGAGTGCAGGAGTGGTATGGAATGAGAGTAATAATTCCAGATGTAACCATGAGGTGATGAAGACGGTACCTGTCACGATGGACACCATGCTGTAGGCTCTGTATAGGTGCACAATGCAAGGTGCCTGTGTGCCTGCAGACAGCTCATCCGTCTTCACTGTGACCATGAGCCAGGGATGGAGAAGAGTGTGGTTTCAGTTACGGATGAGGAGCTGAGGCTGCGTGGGGAGGTTGGTTGCTAGGGCTTCCCAAACAGGGTATGATGGATGAGCTGGGACTCAAACTCACATCTCTAACCCTAGGACTACTTCCCTGGTATCTGTGAAAATGTCTAATTCCTTCCCTATCCTATTTCAGGAAAGGACAGCTGGGCGGGCAGAAAACAGCTGCTGGCAGCCTCATAAAATAGGACTTTCTTGCCCCCCACTGCTGCAGAAAGAAGGGAACGAATCCTTTGGCTCTTACCGGAAATCGAGAAATTTTAGCTAGAATGTTGTGAGACAAAGGGGGATATTCCCCCAATTTCCTTCAGAAGTAGACTTAACCCATTCGGATATTCATTACTGTGTGCTCGATCCTGGGTGAGTTCTTTTCCTCCATGACTCGGTCTCCTCACCCATAAGATGGCAATGCCTCTCCATCCAGGTCATATGAACAACTCACATGGTGCTGTTTCCTGCTCAACAGCAGCAGTTGCATTCAGGGACCTCCAAATAGGATCTCTGCTCCCTCTCCATTCAGTCACAGCCCATGTCGACTTCCTGCCTCCAGGCTTCTTCTTCTCTAGGGTGTTATTTCCACAAGGACTGCTCTCCTTTCCCCCATTCATTCATCCATTCATTCATGATACTCAAAGCCCTTCCTGAGCCAGGCCCATAGCCCAGACACAGGAAGTAACAGTTAACAAGAGTAAAAGGCCCTTGTCCTCTGGTTTAGGGCAGGCAACAGGGTTTGTCTTGAGAGCCAATGCCAGTGCACTGTACCTAGTTGGGCTAGTACTAGTTCTGCATTGAA
Source organism: Lasiurus borealis (assembly GCA_004026805.1). Lineage (NCBI taxonomy): Eukaryota > Metazoa > Chordata > Mammalia > Chiroptera > Vespertilionidae > Lasiurus > Lasiurus borealis. The sequence goes on from PVJN01008841.1 coordinate 30,106, forward strand.
GAGGATTCTAGGACCACATTCAGGTTCGGCTGTGAAGTCTGCTCAGGTCGATTATGGACATCTGGGGAAATGGGGCAGGAACTTTCCATTTGCTCTTCCTGGTCAAGGGGAAATTTGACCCCCCCTTAGGGTCCTTCTCCTCCTCTACCAAAGTGGTCAGATGTATACTCTCTCTCCACGTGGAGACTACCAGTTCCTCGTGCACCTGTTTTACTAGTAGCTCCATGCACTCAATGATGAGACCCCTAAGGTCGGTGACTACTTTCTACTCACCCTCATTTCCCTACCCACTAGCACAGTGCCTTGTCTGGTTAACATTTATCATCAGAAAAAAAAGTGAGGTTTTTCGTTTCCTTTGTTGTAACTGTTGTTGGTGTTACTGCTGTTAATGATGGTGATGCAGGTGGAACTGGCAAAGGTTTTGATGGTACTGGTGGTGGTGATGGGCTGACATTGCTGGTGATGGTAACAGTGATATAGTTGTTGGTGCTGATGGTGTTATAATTATTGTTATAATGTTTTCATATTACATTGGGAGAACTGATCACATGAATCTGAAATTATTTCCTCCAAACCATGATTCCATACATTAACCACATTTCAATACCTTTCATAGATAGCTCAATTTTCAGGTAATTCAGAACTCAAAAGAAAAGAGGTGTAGAGAGTAGCTATAAACATGCATAGTCATAGATGTTTGCGGCATTTGTTCACTATTTTTTTTCTGTTTGCCTGAATTTTTACATGGCTAAAAGGAAAGGTAAAAAAGAAAAGTGTGCTTTGAGGACACCAAAGAAGAATCACCAGTTCTCCTTAGAGTGAGCTTAAAAGGATTCATAGAAAAGGTGAGACTTGAGTTGATGTTTGTGCCTATTTGATGGGACAGATGTGGGAGAGGGTGCCTCAAGCAGAGGACACAGCCTGACAAAGGCATATGGCATGAAGTAGTGTGCCATTATCAGGAATACATGGGGCCTCTCTTAGGCAGTTATGTCATTTCTCTGCTCCTCAGTTTCCTCATCTCTAAAATGGAACTACTGCAAATACATTTTGAGTGCGGTCTTTAGTTGATTTACTTAATACCATGTTCTTCAGCACCCAGAAGAGTGTGAGGTACATATTAAACACTCAATAAGTAGTTGTAAAGCGAGAAAAAGAACAAAGCTGAGAGGGAGAGAGATTAAGGAGGGAAGGGAAAGAAAGGAGGAGGGAAGAAACAAGGCCTCAATAAAGGGAATGAGTGAATGGATGAAAGAGTAAAGGATTGCGACCCAGTGGTTCACACCTAAGAGCTCACAGGCCAGGTCCCAAATCAGTTCCCCAAAGGCTCCAATCTAGTCAACTTAACCTCTTCCCTTGTGCTTTTTGAAAATGCTCCCTCCAGCCCCACCAATACCCTTTCTTTCTTCACATTTCTCCCTTGATCTCCATCCTCCCTCCCATCCCCACCACTGCCCTGGCCTCCCACCTCCCGAGTTATGGGTTAAAAACAACAGCCAAGCTGGCATTTGCTGACTGTCAAACACCTCTTTGAGTTTCCTGAATACAAACAGACTCAGCCGACATTTTTGTTTGTTTTCTTCCTTTCTCTAAGCTGCTGAGCTGTCCCTGGCATTGTGTACGAGGTCAGGCGCAGGGACTGTCAACAGCTCCCTAATGTAGGCTTCTACCTTAGAAAGGGGGCCTAGGGCCAGCGCACGCGCGCACACACACACACACACACACACACACACACACACACACACACGGTGCTGTTTGCTCTCTCAGCTGGGCCTGGCATCCCCCTGGGAGAGGGGAAGGGAGACACACAGAAGGTCTCCTTCCCTAATTGGACATGAAACAGTTTGGATAAACAGAGACATGTCACCCCAACTGTGTAATCCCTTCCCGGAGACCAGGGAGGCTGGCGGCTTTGTGGGATTTATATATATATATATATTTTGAACTTTGTTTTTATATGTTAGAAGTTGTGCAGGAAAACATTCCTGTATTTTGTATAATGAAATAGCAGCTAAAAGGGCCCACCAAAACCTTTAAACCGCACGCCAAGGGAAATAAAGACAGTTTGTTGTTGATCATGCGTCCATTTATTCGTTCAACAAATATTTACTGAGCGCCTCCAGAGCCAAGCACCACTCTCGGGCCGGGGGATGCCATTGTGAAGAAAGGCAGACCCTGATTCTACTAGAAAGTTCTCTGTGCAGCCCCCAAACAAAGCAAGGATTTTCGTAAATAAGGGAGAGATGTGGTCACATCTGTGTCATCTCACGTCGCCCTCACAGGATGTCTATGCAGACATGCCACTCGGCAGCTTAATTTTCTGTATTTAAAAGTATCTCCTGAACTCTTTCCTGTATGAAACCATATGCGTCTACCTTGTGTTTCCAGCGTGGCACAGAGACCCATTGTTGAAACGGAACTAATGTATTTAAACACCCTGGTCAAGGGGAAATTCTGTAGCTGGATATTCAGGCTGTTTCCCAGCTGATTTCTAGAAGTGAGATTTCGAGAAAGAGAAAATAATCGAAAATCCGGCAGTGGTTGCAAAAGGAGCGCCCAATTTTGCAAAGGGAAGGGCTAACGGGACATCGTTTTTCAGTGTCAGGTGCTCCATCGTCCCCACTGAGAAGGAATGAGGATACTCAGGGGAAGGGAGGGGGGCTCTACTGGCATCTGACATACAGCTATGCTTCACCTTAAGAAACACTAATTTTTACCTGCCCGTTGGGGTGGTAATTATCTAGTCACATGTTGGTTTCTGCTGTGAGCTCATGTGCTTCTCAAAAGCTTGGGCCTCATGTTCCCAGTTCCTGGAATGAAACTAGGGACAGGGCAAGCCCTCAGAGAAAGCCTGCTGAAGACATAATCAATTAAAGGGGAGAGGAGAAAGGGAGTGAGTAACTGAGTGGATGCTGACTGGATGTTGAATAGGTAGCTGGCTGGCTGGCTGGATAAATGAATGAATGGATGGATAGATAAATGCATGACTAGCTGAATGCAAGAACAGAAAGATGGCTATGCAGATGGGTAGATGGATACATAAAAATATGGAGAAATGGCTGGATGGGTGATTGAAGGAATAAATCAAAGGATGAGGCTGAATCACTAAAGGAGGACAAGCAGGAATAAGAGAATACATGAAAGGGTGGATGGAGAGATGGATGATGACCAACAGCCAAATCTACATGAATAACAAATTATAAAGATGCTTACTTAGCAAAGTAATTCATTGGTTATTGAAGAGTTCCATCATATTCCTTTTGAAAAGCTCCTGGATGCCTTCAGCATTATCATTCCATTCACACGCTGCTTACCAGAAACGGGCCAAATGCGAACCCCAGGGCGACTGCTTCCAGGCCTCGGTGCTTAGTGCACCATGGGAGTCCACCAGAGAGCAATTACTGAGGTAACATGCCTATCGGGACCAGATGTGCCCCCTGAAGTCCCATTCCCAGCATCTGATGTCCCACATCTACAACAGAGGGGTTCTACAAAACCACTACTCAAACCGCCACCTTCACGAACACCCTGCCTGCTGCCCGGGGTGTTTAAATGCTCAGGCATCACCCAGGAATGGAAAGGCCCTGTCACCTTTGTCTCTACAGGTGACAGACACCAGGGCCATCTTTCCAAAAGCAACAGAGATTAACCAGTCACTCCACTTTGGAGCAATGCATCATAGGCTTCATCCCAGCCTGTCTGTCAAGCCCCTTTGACCTGCCCAGGATCCTCCAATCTCCCCTCCCTCGCCCCAGCCTCAAAGCCTTCGGTTAAACAAACTGCCTTGAAGCCGTCAGCTCACCGTCCAAGGCAAACAAGCATGGCCCCAGTGAGGTCAGCAGCCAGGAGTGTCCTGCCAGCCAACGTGCTTGTCTACAGTCCTCTCCCCCTGCTCTTCCTGATGGACAGCGAGGGGGCAGGACCCTAAGGTGCCCCGGGAGGAGAGGCACAGGCAGTACTCCTCAGGTGCCGACCGTACGCCAGGCATGATGCTCGGCTCAGTCCAGGGCCCTGTTATGGTCTAAGAGGTACAGAGTGACGTTCACAAGAGGAAGCTGTGGCTCAGAGAGGTGAGGGGCTTGCCAAAGGTCGCACAGCTAGCAAGTGGCAGAACGAAGCCTTGAGGTCAGATGTGCCATTTCCGAAGCCATTTCTAAAGAGACCTTGTGGCTGATAAGGTAAACCACAGGAGCTGCCCTCCCTCCCTGCCCCCCTCCCCCGTTTGGTGTCCTGTCGTGGAAAATCCTAAACATCAGTATCTGTAAATGTCTCTTTTTGTCAAAATAAGAAATATATCAAAGAAGAAGGTCTTCCATAGCTCGGTGGAAACAGAGAGATATGCCGAGGGTGAGAAACAGGCCCAGGCCAGGCCCACACACACTACCCACAATGCTCCTCTCTCAGCAAAATGGGAGAATAAGGCCTGAGTGCCACAGTTGGCAAACTGTGGCTCTCGAGCCACATGTGGCTCTTTGGTCCCTTGAGTGTGGCTCTTCCACAAAATACTATGGCCTGGGCAAGTCTATTTTGAAGAAGTGGTGTTAGAAGAAGTTTAAGTCTAAAAAATTTGGCTCTTAAAAGAAATTTCAATCGTTGTACTGTTGATATTTGGTTCTGTTGACTAATGAGTTTGTGACCACTGCCATAGTGGAAGGTGGAGTCACTAGATAGAAAGAACCTGGGTCCCTACCTGACCACATGGAAGACATCCACTAATGAGGAACACCTGACTGGCCTCCAGAGCAGGAAAAAGTACCTTGGGGCAAAGCCACTGAAGTCTTAGGGTTCTTTGCTTTAGTAGCAAGCTTATTCTGCTATTCATCCACCACTTCCTACCCACTGCCAATGTGCAGCCACAGCTAATACATATGGCGCCTTCATGTGAATCAGCCCTTCCCTGTGCTTACTCTGCCCACTTCTCATCTAGACCGCATTTCCCCAAGCATCAGTCCACCTTGTATTATCTTCCCACTTTCTACAGATCTTACACTGTCTGTCCTAAGGCACTTCCTGTTCCTCATGACAAGTCACACTGTTGTCTAACACACTTATTTCCAAGGGCAACTTTGTATTGGCACACTCATTACAAACCCAGGGTTCTTTGCTCCAAGTAGAAAGTCACCTTAGATCAACACAAAGGACCCAAAACACTGTTGCTAAGTTCTATCCGATGAGGCTGGAAGGCTCTGGGCTGGAGGGACTCACTTTCTAAGAGAGGTCAGAGCCGTTAGAGGGGGCGAAGCAGCACCAAGCTGGGGCTTGCTACCTGAGAGAATCAAAGGGAATGGGAAGGAGCAGAAAAGGGACTGTTTCTCACTGCGTGGTTTAATGTCATTTAATGTCTTGTTCTTGTACCTTCTAGATGTCTCTCCCAGACGAAGGAACTTTGTTCCAGAAAATTACCAAGATGACATTGTAGTCAGACTCCGGGTCTTAAATGTGCTTAGGATCAGTGACATGCAGAGGGCCTCTAGAATCTCGTGCCTCACCCTCGGCCCATCCCACACTACCCGCCCCAGCACGCAAACATGCAGCACCTTCAGGTCCCACCTTGGTTGCAACACTGAGGTGCAAACCCCACAAGTTTTCCCAGGAGGAACCACCCCTGTTCATTTCTCTGCGCTATCCACCCCCCTCTATTTCATCAGCTCCGAAGTCCTTTTCTCCACACCTTTCTTCTCCTTTGTCCAAAACACACTTTTCCCAGGAAACTGGAACTCAGGAGGTAACAAACATGATTTCCTCCAGTAAACAGGTCCCCGTGACCAGCTACCCTCTGAGTACCATGTGAGGGGGACACAGAAACACACACACAGACATCAAAGCCCCAGAGGAAGAGAGAGGTGTGTGATTGTGTTGTGTGTGTGTGTTTTGTTTGTCTGTTTTAAGGGGGATGATGTTCTCAAATGTCCCTGGCAGACTTCTTAACAAGTAGTTATTATTTTAACGACTTTGTAATTTGATTTGCAAAGTTTGCCATTACATATGATTCCCAAGGTCATTGCACTTCGTAAAATAATATTTAAAAATATTAAATATATCAAATTATTGTTGTTGTTGTTATTTTACATTGCTACCAGGAAGTCTGCCACTAATAATTGTCTGATTTTTGGTGGGTTGCTCTGCCTCTCTGGGTGTTGTTTTCTGACCTATAATATTTCAGCTTGGTGCTCCTTACAGCCCCCTCCAGTCCCAAATAGTTATGATTTTATAATTCCATAAAGTACTTACAAGTCATAAATAACTCCATAAAGTTACCCTCTACTAGCTGTGTGTCCTTGGGAAAGTGACGCAGCCTCTCTGTCCCCCATATCCTCTTCTCTATAAATAGGGATTAGGATAGTACCTACATAGTTTAGGCCATAAAGAGGATTACATGAGTTAACCCACATACGTTGTCTGGCACGGCACCTAGAACAATGCAGTAATTAAGCACAGTAGTAGCAGGGCCCAAGCTGGGTGGCCTCCTTCGTCCTCAGTTTCTCTCTCTGTCAATGGGGCTGCAATGGCATTCTCCCCCCAGGGCTGCTGTGAGGACTGCTAGTAGTGTGACTGCACATGGTCAGCTCTCAGGATGCAGTAGCTCTGACTGCTGCAGCGGTGGCTGCGGAGAGCAGAGGAGGCGACCTTAGCAGGTGAGAGGGCTCCTCCTACAGGAGGTGGGATTCTCTCAGGATGGGGGAGTTCAGAAATTCAGAGAGAGGAGGGCTGGTGTGCCAAGCCTTTCAGCAGGGCTCTGCCTGCCATCCAGTCGCCAGGCCCCCTGGGCAGCTCGGCTCCCAAGGTGGGAGGAGGGAGTGGGGAGGGTTACCCCTGGAGAGCAGAGAGCAGGAAGGGCCCCCGTTCATCTTGGCCCCTCTGAGATTACAGGAAGACTAACAGGGCCCCCTTGGCCTGGGGGATGAGCAAACACAATCTTTGTGGTGTGCCTTTGTTAAGTAACCGGGGCCCACTCTCTCTGTGTGTGTCTGTCTCCCTCCCTTTATTCCACTAATGAAAGGGAAGGAGAAGACAGATTTCCCTTTAGAAAGTCAGGAGACAAGAGGACAGCGTGACATGCCGAAGCCCCAGAGGGCATGAGCAGCACCTACCCACACAAGGCACATTCCTTCTCTCTAAACCCTTCCAACTGCCCCGCGCCAGGTGTTGGCTGTGCACTTAACCATTGTCACACAAGAGAGGAACAAGTTCAAGTTGGCTCTTGGGACTTGTGGGTGTTGGAGAAAAAGGGAGGATGAGGTCTTTACAGTGGTTGTTCCAAGAGGTGGGCTGTGAGAGGCATCTGGGACAGGGAGGCTGGGCGAGACAATGACGCCGGGGGCATTTGGAGCAGACGTGGCCTGCATTCTCTGGCACTCTGCTGGGTGACTCTGGGCAAGTGCCTTTCCCTCTTGGGGTTTGACTTCCACATGGAAATGGGCATAGAAACCAATGGCTTTGGGGCTCGCTTCTAGCCTTATCCCTGCGTGCTGAGGGTGCTGGGCCAAGCTCTGACTCGGCCCTGGGGAGGCACTGAGAGATGACTACAGTGAGCACCTATGCCGTGACGCTGATCCTCACCCAACCAATATGCATGAGGCCATGCTTCTGCTGCTCCTTCTGTGGGACAGAGTACATGTGCTATTATATTCTTTCCCCACTTGAGTCCAGAGGAGAGATCAGACGCTTGGTGATAAAGATTTAGAATGGAAACCTTTTCTCTGTAACAGAATGCAATTGCTTAAATGATGACTTACTCATCCATCTTCTATAGGACTATCCAATCATCTGATGCACACGTTTCCATCATTAATCAATATGTTCATTAGTTTATGCCTGTGTCCATGCATCCATCCATACATACATGTGTCCATCCTCTCCTTCATTCGATCTATCCATTAATTCACTCATACATACATGTATAAACTTACATGCATCCATAGAGGCACCCATCCTCTCATCCATGCATTTATATCATTCATAGAAAAATTTCATCCATTCCAATATCCATTCATCTGTCTACACATATACCCATCCATCCATATATCCAAACATCTACTAATGCAATTATCATTCACCCATGAACCCCCTATATGCGTCTATAACTATCAACCTACCTACATACATTCATACAATACATATAACCTCCTACCCATCATGTATCCAGCTATGTATCCACTCATTTATGTTTCCATTCAATGATGTACCACTTCCATTCACCCATCCACTCTCTGCAAGGTCCTAGGGATACAGAGAGAGAAGAACCTCACCCACTGCTTTTAAGAGCTCACTATGTGTGTGTGTGTTTTTTTTTTAATGGTATATTTTTATTTCTAGTAACTTTAAGAACTGATTCTATCTAATAGAAGGGTAATATGCAAATGGACTGTCACTCCAACATATAAGATGGCCAGTTAAAGATGGTTGCACCCATGTGGACACAAGATGGCTACCACAAGATGGCTAGCAGGGGAGGGCAGTTGTGGGCGATCAGGCCAGGCAGTTGGGAGGTACCAGGCCTCCAAGGAAGGGCAGTTGAAGTAACCAGGCCTGCAGGAAATGGCAGTTGAGGGGAACCAGGCCTACAGGCGAGGGCAGTTAGGGGTGACCAGGCCTGCAGGGGAGGGCACTTAGGGGCAATTGGGCCAGCAGGGAAGCAGGCATCAATCAGGCTGATAGGGGAGTGGTTAGGGGTGATCAGGCTGGCAGGCAGAAGCAGTTAGGGGCAATCAGGGAGGCAGGCAGGTGAGCAGTTGGGACCCAGCAGTCCTGGATTGTGAGAGGGATGTCTAATTGCCCATTTAGGCCCAATCCTGGTGGATCCCATTTAGGCATCCCTCGAGGAGTTCCAGATTGAAGATGGTGTAGGCTGGGCTGAGGAACACTCCCCGCCCACCACAATGTACAAATTTCGTGCACCATGCCTCTAGTTATTATAGAATATCCTAATTAAAATAGTTTATTCTCTCTGTAATTTCTTGATTTTTATAGTACTTCCTTATCACTTGACAAATTACAGTTTTTATAGAGCTATGGTTATACACTATTGACTGTATAATTATGCATTTCAATGCTTTTTCTATCTTCTCTTGGCACAAGTTCCTAGAATAATATCCACCATGGTTTTGGATGACCTTACTCACTATGTATTGACAGACATGAGAACAAATGTTTTCAATACAGTGTGAAAACTAGTTATGATAGAACGTAAAGAGACAGAAGTGAGAATCGGAGAAATATGTCCATAATAATACCTATGAACTAATACACCACTCAATGGGCCTGGGTCATGGCTTACTATTCACACCAATTTTATGAGCTGGATATTATAATCCTCGTTTTGATGATGAGGAAACTGTGGTATAAAGAGGCTAATTAATCCGCTCCCTGCCAGGCATATAGCAGAGAAGTAGTACAGCGAAGACTCAATCAGCCTTGTCGGAGAGCCAAGCCACTCACCCACACTCACTCATTCCAGTGAAGGCAGCAGGAGGGAAAGCAAAGAGAGACGGACTTACAGAGCTCCCCAGGAGCCCCTACCCAAGGGGACCCCTAAGGAACTGTCTTGGCAAGTAAAGTATATCCCAAGGGACAGGTGAGCAGGTGAGGGACATTTCCTTTGTAAAGGAATGAAGACTAAGAACTTGGCGGTGGTAGAATAACACCTGCCCCCGACACAGGTCCATGTCCTCACCCCCAGAACCTGTAAACCTGTCACCAGACATGGCAAAGGGACTTTGCAAATGTGATTGAGTTAAGGATCGTGAGAGGAGGAAGACTACCCTGGATTAACCAGCTGGGCCCAATCACTGGGCCTTTGTAAGAGGGAAGAAAGAGCATCAGAGTCGGGAAGGAGAGTTGGAAATGAAAGCAGAGGTTGGAGGGGTGCAAAGGCTGTGAGGAAAGGAGGGCAGGTAACGTAGAAGCTGGAAAAAGGCAAGTGAGTGGGTGCTTCCCTGTGGCCCCAGAAGCAATACGGCCTATTCACCGTGGCTGTAGCCAGGGAAACTGACTCACTCTCACTGGCCTGAGAAACTGTAAATAGTAAGTTCATCTTGTAAGAAGCCAATCCGTTGGCGGTCATTTGTTACAGCAGCAGTCAGAAACCAAACCCAACATTTTGGCTTCAGCATCTTCCTCCCCGAGAGTTAGGAAACTCTTTCTTACATTGGTCAGCAGTCTCCCTTCTGATTTTGTTTCTCAGAGTATCAACATTGAATAACTGTCACAGTGTTATTGATATGATTTGCATGCCATGCTATAGAATTCAGTCATTTAAAGCATACACTTCCATAGTTTTTAGTATGGTCACAGACAGGTACCTTCATCACCACAGTCAATTTCATAATACTTCTATCACCTCCAAAAGAAACTTGTACCCTTTAGCTATCATCTTCCCAGCCCTAAGCAACCATTTAGGTACTTTCCATCTGAATTGATTTCCCTGTTCTGGATATTACATATAAGTGGAATCATGTGGCATGTGGTCATTTGTGACTGTCTTCTTTCACATCCATATGTCAGAAACACTCTAGAAGCAGGGCATATGCAAAGCAGTGCAGGGTTCTATGTTGAGGTGCCCGAAATAGGATGGAGCAACTTGAAGGGGAGAAGTCTGTGATACTTGGAGAAACCAGAGAAGGTTTCATGGAGGTGATGGCTCTCACAAGATGGTAAGGTTTAAGTGTTTGAAGCAGGAAGTAAGTGAAGATGGGTATGTGGACATGACAAAGAGATAGTGCTGACTCTCTGAAAAGGTCTATGTTAGGCAAAAGGAGAAATAATTTCTAATAAGAAATGATAATGACAAAAGGTATAAAAATAATACTGTCCACATATCAGATATTGTTTTAAAGGTTCTATGATGATCCTTTGAAGCATTATCATCCCCATTTTACAGATGAGAAAACTGAGTCACACAGAGACTAAATAATTTGACTTAGATTGCAAATTAGAACCAGGAGAAGGCAGGGAACAAAACTACTGGATAGTGTAAGAGCAAGGGCTGCAAATCTAGACATTCACATGCTGAAATGAGATATTTTGGGGTTCAAACATGGCTCTATGATTTGAATTTCCAGGCTTTGGAAACCTCTCTAAGTTCCCTCACTCCTCTGACCCTAATTTCCATGCCTGAAAATGGTTCTTTTAGTCCTCTGAGGGTTGACGGGAGATTTCTAGAACTGAGTCATCCAAGTAGGGACTCAATAAATATTTAAATTAGAGGGCTGATGACATTATTTTCTTTTAAGATGAGGCACCAGGAGATGAGCAAACATGTCCTGAAGGGTTAGAGTGTCAACTTTGGACCCCAGTCAGATTCATATCCCAGCTCGGCCATTTCCTAGCTTTGTGCCTAGAGAGAAGCAGCTTTGTTTGACCATCGCTCTTGCACAGGTAGGAGGCGGATGGAAGCACCTGCTGGCGAGGGTTACACTGAAGAGTCAATGAGTTAAATGCTGCTCAGGGAGCCTGGACCAGGGCCTGGCGAAGGGGCTGCTCACTGTTATCACAGTGAGAGGCCGGGCCTCAGAACCACCAAGTGAGCATTCTCGAGGACAGCCAGGGGCTGCATGGGGCGCCCACCTATTATGCTGCAATCAATTGCTGTGGGTGGCATGGCCTTGGAGCCTCCTGCCTCCTACACCAGTACAGTATTCAACTCCCGTGAGACTGAACGCGCGCGCGCGCGCGCGCGCAAGCACACACACACACACACACACACACACACACACACACAGGATCCAGCCATTGTGTTCATATGCAGATGAACTTTCTACTTTTCGCATTTGAGGCAGCACAAGCCAGCGGCTGCTTCCCAAGTCCTATTTCTGGCCGTTTTGTTTTGAAGGAGTTAGCAAGGGCGCTGGCGACAGATGGATATTGTTGTTTTTCTGAACGTCTATTTAAAAAAACTGAATACCTTGGCTGGTTGGCTTTGCGACAATGAGGATTAAACACTCCTAGTGATGTTTTTCCCTTCATTCCTTTGGGCTTTTGTTGAAACCCAAATCTGAAATCACCATGGACAGATAGCCTATTGTGGAGACATATCTTCCTTGATTTGTAAAGAGATAAAGAGCTCTTAAGGAAGACCCTAAGGATTTGAGTCAGCTCCATAATGAGATTCTCCAAGCATCTGCATCTGTCCTCGGCAGCACCTGTGAAATCAGAGTTGGTGCGCTCAGTGTATGATTGTGTGCGTGGCCCTGCCCTCCCGCTGGCCAGGCAGTGGGTCCTTCACTGTGGCAGGGTCATTTGGCTCACAGGGCGGGCAGAACTGAAGTCAAATTTTGGTTCTGCCCGTTGCTAGATGTGTCAATTGATTTAACCTTTCAGAACCCCTGTTTCTGTAAAATGAGGGCCAGTCAGAATTGTGTTCAATCATCCACCCACTCATTTATTTCCATATCCTCTGAGCACTACCTGTGGGCTGGGCAGTCCTCTAGGCACTGGGAGAGAGCAGTGAACCCAACAGACCCAGATTCCACCCTCATTCCTCTGAGGAATGACAGGTCACAAACAAATAAGACAAGTACATAGCAAGTTAAACAGAGAAATCAGAGCAGGGAAGAAAGGGGGGTGGGAAGAGAGAGGGAGGGAGGGATAAAGGGAGGGAGGGAGGGAGAGTTACAGTGGGCAGTTTAGATAGAGTGGTTGAGAAAGGTCTCCTTGAGGAGGTGACATTTGAGAGGTCTAAAGGAAGTGAGAGAGCAAACTATGCAGATACCTGGGGAAATGTTTTAGGCAGAAGGACAGCACGTGCAAAAGCCCTGAGCTGGGAGTGTGCCTGGTATGCTGGAGGAGAGCAGGAAGGAGGAGGAATGGGCAGTAGGAGAGGAGGGCCTGAGGATTCAATCACTGTAGGAGCCACATACACAATAGACATAGATGACTGGATTCTGGATGGTGAAACCATGGAAGCGGATGAGTACATGAGCAAGTGGAGACCGACTGGGCATCGCATGCATCCGCCAGCTCACAGGCGCTCGGAGAAGTCTACCGACCTGCCCAAGACCATGGAGCGGCCCAAGGCCTGGGAACATCTCGTAACTAGATGGCAGGACCCAGTTTACTCTCCTGAGGGGTAATCCCACCCAAGTTACCAACACAGATGACATTCTTGATCCATACCCTCCCCTAGCCCAGATGCCAATAGTTGCCATTAGGATATGAAGGGAACCTGCTAAATGTCCAACAGTCCAAAACAGCATCCCCACCCCCCCCAAAGAAGCATCCACCCCAGTGTCCACAGTGCACAGTTGACAATCTTGGCTTGGGGAAGGACCCCCAGTCTATTGTTGTTTTTCTCTCTCAAACTGCCCATTGTTTTCCACTGTAGCGGGTGATTCTCGAGGGCGTGTGGGGAGCTGATATTAAAAGATTGAATGGGGGGTGGGACCCACTCCACCCACAGGGGTAGGATTCCTGGCTGGAACGAACTGGATCCTATTTTCCCTTTCTGGGATCTTTGTTGAAGGCATTAGCAAGGGCTGGGGAAAGGGTGGAGCTAGGAGCCAGCAGTTTTCCAAAATAAAGTCATAGATGAGAGATTAAGATCCCGAGACTGCCGCTCCACTGTTCTCAGCACAAAGCCGTGTGCGGGCCACGGAGAGATAACAGATAGTATCAAGGCAACACGTGAGCAGAACAACATTCTAGTTGAAAAGGGTAGGTCCTCTCCTCCACAAAGGGCTCAGCCGCTCTCATCCCCACTAGCCTGTGACCTTTCACAAGGACCCGGCTGCAGAGACTGGAATTGCAAGCAAGTTTAATACTCGGCCAGTGGGACACAATGGGGGGCAGTGAAGCTGATAAATGAGTTTATTTTATTTTTTAAATGTATTTTTATTGATTTCAGAGAGGAAAGGAGAGGGAGAGAGAGAGTAAGACATCAATGGTCAGAGAGAATCATTGATAGGCTGCCTCCTGCATGTCCCGCATTGGGGACTATGCCCACAACCTGGACATGTGCCCCGACCAGGAATTGAATCATGATCTCCTGGTCAACACTCAACCACTGGCTTCTCTGGCTGAACAGATAAACCAGCTTTCTTGAGTTTCAGTCTCTTGTTCCCTTCCTTCTTTCCTTTCTTCCTGGGTGCTCACAACGTGTCTGATTCTAGTATAGATCTTGGGGACGCAACTGTGGGTACGAGACACAGCCCTGACCTCCGGGACTCCCAAGCAGAGGAGAAGGAAGATAACGATGTGGGTACAGTGACCTCTGAGCGCTTCAGCTGGAGCCCAAGGACCACCAGAGTGGTAGGGGCTGCGATAGGTCAGATCAGGGGTGTGGGAGTGAAGGGACATCTCTCTTCAGACCGGGAATCAGGGCAGGCTTCCGGAGGAGGTGGGGTCTGTACCAGTTTCTCAGCCGTGACACGACTGGCATTTCCGATGTCCTGGAAGCTGTTGTGTGTGTTGCAAGATGTTAACGGCATCCCTGGCCTTTGCCATTAGGTGTCAGCAAGCAGCACCATCCTCTTCAAGTTGTGATGACTGGACATGGCCCAGTTGTCCCCTCGGGGATAGAATCATTTTCGCCTGGACAGTCTAAACTAGCAGTCGCCAACCTTTCAGACCTCACGGACCACTGCTTGGCGACCACTGCTCTAAACTATTGGTCTAGACAGAGGTGGAAAGAATACGTGGAAGGCAGGGGAGCAGAAGGCTCCGAATGCCCTGTGGCCTTGGGCTGTGTGATCCATGGTCAGAAACTGGACTGTGTTCTACAATCCACAGCAGCCACTGCCAGGTAGGAAGTAGGTAAGTGGCATCCTCTGGTCCTGGCTGGGGAGTGCAGGGAAAGGTGCGGGTGGCACAGGGACACCAGAAGGAAGGTCTTCCCCCGTGACCCAGGCTGGGGCCTGCGGTGACCTCAGTGGACCTCGGCTGGCGCCAGGGCTGCGGGGAGGAGCGCCTCCCTGGCCAAGCCGGGCCCCCGGCTGACACATCCTCCCGGGCAGTAGTCCAGACGCTGAGCTGGGAGGAGTTCCTCTTCCAGGTCCGCCGGCTCCAGGGGACAATGCCGACAGCCCGCCGCCCGCCCGTGACTCAGAGCAAAGGGCTTTCCCTTTCTGGAGCCATGGCCCAGTTTTCAAGGAGGTTGAGGTGTCAGTGGGAGAACACAGGGCCCTCACATCAGAGCCAGACACTCTGGGAGTGCTCCTGGCTGACTCCCCAGCCACCAAAGGGAACAGACCTCACGCCAGGAACCTGCAATGTGTCGGGCAGGGCCCACACCAGACTCCATGTCTATGGGACCCCGTGTGAAAACATACTGCATGTGTCCTAGTCATTTCACCTTTTATACACGAATGACCATCGCTCAAGGAATTAGGATAAATGCACTTAACACTAAGATGATTTCAGTGCAGTTCTTCATTTAGATGGATCATCACTGTTCTGAAGGAAGTATTACCATCTTAATGATGAAGGTTGAGTCATTGCTGGTTTGCTCAGTGGATAGGTCTGTGGACTGAAGGGTCCCAGGTTTGATTCTGGTCAAGGACACGTACCTTAGTTGCAGGCTCAGTTCCTAGCCCTGGTCAGGGCACAAGCTGGAGGCAACCAATCGATATGCCTCTTTCACATCCATGTTCTGTCTCTACCTCTCCCTTCCACTTACCTTTAAAAAATTAATAGAAAAATATCCTCTGGTGAGGATTAATAACACAAAAGAAAAATTAAAGATGAAGCTTGAGAGAAGTGCAGTGACTGACCCAAAGCTAGGCACCTGGGAGACCGGGACTCACGTTCACTCGATGGAAGTATACAATCGGAGTTCCTGTCACTGCCGAGACTTCACACACAGTCAGGTAAGACTACAGACACTGATGCTTCTTCAAGTTCTGGCTGTTGGAATCACTGGGAATCATGGCTAGCTTTCTCCTTTAGTTTTCCAGTTTCTCAGAATACGAAAACACAGGCCAGCTCATAAAGTATCAGCCATGCATGCCAGTTAGCGAGCAACAGGTCCACTTCACAGATGAGCAAACTGAGACTCAGGCTTGGAGAGGCCTCCCAGCTAGGAAACGGCAGAGCCACAATTCAGAGGGAAGTTGGTCTGACTTCAAAGCACCGAGAACAGTCATTTTCACCCCTGCCCACGCCGCAGGCTTCTTTGTCCTGAGGCTAACGCAGCCCTGACAGCGCGACAAACAGGAGGATCCTTGGCAAGACAGCAACCTCGATACTGCTGCCTTTCCTCCCTGGGAAATAACAGGCTTCCAGGCAGCGCCAAGAAGGATCCAGGGCTCTTGACTTGGCCTTGGGAACTGGCAATAGCAACAGGCCTTTTTCTTGCTCCCCAGCCTCTTCAGACCCGCAAGTTTTCTGGAAAAGCAGACCCCAAAGAAGGTCACGGGGACAAAGGCACCCACCGAATGCCTTCAGAAAGGATGTGCCAGGATTCTCCGCGCACCAGCCAGATTCATTCCTGGAAACTGGAACAAGTCTTGCCCCTGCTTAAAGCCTCTGCAATTTCATTTGATTTTTCCCATCGGGTTCAAATAACTTTTGTAGTTCCTCCTGACTTGACCCAACCCAGACTCTTCACCTCCTTCCCCGAGCTGGTATTCTCAAAGCTCCCACGCCCAGGAGTATCCTGGGCCTTTGCACGTTCTGTCCTCTCTATTCTCCGCATCCATCACTGGCTCCACCTCCTCCCTGGCTTTGATCGGGCTGGGGGTCATGGAAGGTTTCAGACTAGAGAGGGGTACCAGTAGCTCGCCTTTCCTGAGTACCTGCAACGGGGCTGGTGGTGTGCGGCATTTCATTCAATCCTCTCAGCCATCTTATTAGGTTGTTAATAGATGAGACCATTGAGGTCCAAAGACAACTTGACCTTGTACAAGACAGAGGTGAGGCTGAAACCCATGCCTGCAGTCTGCCCAGCAACCTTCTCCTCTCCATGTCCTTGGCTGAGGCCCTTGGAGTCATGAGCTTGGGCAATTGTTCACAACTCAGCTCTGAGCACTGCCCTGGTCCCCAGGGGAGCCAGCAGCCTTCATAGAACCTCACTAATCTCTGGAGGCAGAGTGCACCAAGGATCAGGACGTCGAGGAAGGCCACCCAAGGGACGAGAGACAAGAAGCAGAGGCATCTGGGAGCATAACATCCAGTATCGCTGGATATTAGGGGCTCAGCATCACTGCCACCTGTCATTAGAGCCCCAACAAGAAGAACCGTGGTGACGGGGAGGAGGAGGAATCTGAGCCATAACTGACCAGGCGTCCAATCGGCACCGTTCACAGCCCTGCCTCGTGCCACCCAAACAGCACTGGGCCCGACCTCTGTCATCACTGGCTCCCGGGCTGCCGTTTCTCCGTGTTATCTGCAGATCAGCTCAGGAACCAAACAAGGCTCACATTCCACCCGGGGCTTGTTGGTGGATTAAGGCAAGACTCTCAGACATCACATGGGAGCCTGCAGGGAAGGCCACAGTGCCCGAGAGGAGTGTGACCTTTGACAGAGCTGTCACCAGACTTCGACAAGCCCAGAAAACAACAACCTGTGAGCCAGATGTGTGCAGAACATGCGTAGGCAGAGAGCGGTCCCTCCTCTTCCCAAACGCCAGAGCACCAGCATGGAAGGTGGGTCAGTCTCACCAGCCACACGGACCACCCAGGAGCCCTACACATCTGGGCCGCACGGAGCTCTCCGAATAAGGCTGGCCATCTCTTTCTGGCTCTGGTGCTCTACCACCAAGCCGCCAGGGCAGCATGTAAATGAATGACTGAGCGGGGCTGTGTGCCAGTAAAACAGGCTGACCTCCAAGTTGAGGCCAGAGCAACGGGCTTTTGGCTTGTCAGCCCCTGCTTTACGAAGTCTGCGAGATCCTCAGACGGGGGTATCAGCATTTATGAAATTGTCTTTTGTCCAAGGTAGGAAGATGGGCCTTCTTAAGGGGAAGATCCTCCTGCAAAGGTGAATGAATATGGTTTTGCTTCTCTCTGATGCCTACCTTCCCCGGGCAGGTGTAAATGACATGGAGTCTGGAACCGTAGGGAACACAAGTCTGCTCACTGATGCACCAGAATCCCCGAAATGCCTAGCACGTAGTAGGTGCTCAATTAAATACTTGTTGAATGGCTGAATCTGTGGAGCTCCTGGCTCTGATTCAGAACATCCTGGACAGGCTCTTCTCCCCTCCTCACTCACTCCCCCCTCCCCCCCAACCCTCAATTACATCAATTACAGCCTCGCTGTTCCCGCCTGGCACATCCTGGGAGTTTTGAAAGGGTTCCAACCGGAGTTCTCATGAGAGAGGCAGCCACCCCGTACAAGGCCACTTAGACAAGCTGGAAACCTTCCCTCCCGCCTCCTTTAGTGAACCTGGCCGCTAATCACTACCCGGAGAT
Source organism: Lasiurus borealis (assembly GCA_004026805.1). NCBI lineage: Eukaryota > Metazoa > Chordata > Mammalia > Chiroptera > Vespertilionidae > Lasiurus > Lasiurus borealis. The sequence continues at coordinate 48,450 of PVJN01008841.1, forward strand.
GCAAACCGTCAAGTCAAAAACTACCCAGTGAACATTTCCACATGCATCCTACAAATGTTCCATCGTTAATAAAAACAGACCAGATTTTCCTAACTGGTGACAGTGAACATGTGTTACTTTTGTAATTAAAAAAAGAAACTCTTTTCATGTGCAAACTAGGATGGAAAACCAAGAACTTGCCTCTAAAATACTGACCAGGGTTTCTCACACATCAGAGTGGCTAAGCACCTCTGGGTACCCCCTAAGAACACCAGTCCTGGCTCACTGCCCAGCGCCTCAGATACAAGAGTTCTGGGGTGCTGCCCTGGAATGTGGCTTAGAGGATGGGTCCCCAGGTGGGTTTAACACAGGCTCGGAGAAAACACTGTCCGGGCCAACGCCTTGGAACCGCTGCAGCTTCGGCGAGCGCAGTCCAAGACCTCGGAGCTTATACCGCCCCCGGAAAGAACATACTTTTTCACGAAGGGTCATGGGTGTCCTGTGGCTTTCTGAAGAAAAGCAGCCTGTGGATTACCTGTGACGGTCTCTGGCCCAGGTTTCCTGGGGCTTATCTTCTCAGTCGCCTACTTGCTCCACCTCAAAAGTGAACAGAGGTGCCTCCAACCCCAAAGCATCTTAGGCTGCTTAATTACACTAATTGCTACCCCAGGCTGTAAATTTCATGTTAATGCTCTCCCTGGTGATTCATGTGGTAAATTACACACTTAAGATTTCACCAAGGTTTACCTTCTAATCCTCAACTCACTCAAGACACCGGCATCCACACCCCTAGACCTGGAGCAGCCGGATGGGCGGTGCCGAGCGGCCGGAGACCTCCCACAACGCCGCCTCCATCCCAGTCTCCACCTCGATTTTCTCCTTGTCATCTGTCCTTGGGCATTTGGAATGCTTCCCTGTGGCAGGCAAGGCTGTACTTGTAGACAAGTGCCCCGGCCAAGCCACCCAACTCTCGGGGACAGATTAGAGACCTTTGAGGAGGAAGGAACTACACAAAGCATTCAATCTTCGCCTCTTAACAGGTGTCTCCACATCCATCTCCTCACTCTGCGCTTACCTTAATCTTCCTAAAGCACCACTTTGATCATGTCACTCACAGCTCCAACACCTTCCATGGCTCCCACTGGCCGCAGTTTTAAACCCACACCTATGAAACTGACTTCGGAGCTCAACCCTGTTCTGGTTATCTATCACTACATTACCACCACGCCCACCCCCCGAGCTTAATGAGATGGCGCAACGCCACTATGGCGCATCACTCTTGTTCTCTGGGAGGCCATGGGGCTCGGAAGAGCAGTTTGTACGTGGAGTCACCCACAAGCAGGGGTCAGGGAGAAACTAAATCTCCCTTTGTGACCTAGACTCAGAAGTCACACGGCATCATCCCTGTCACCAGGCTCGCCCATGTGGAAGGTGCAGGGATGAGCACTTACCTCCTTATGGGAGGAGTGAAGAAGATTTTGTGAGCGTATTTTAAAACCATTACAAACTCCCAACCTCCTTTTCAAATATATGGGCCTGGATTTCCCTTTCCAAGCCAGCCATCTGCTTCCAGTCATCCAGCCCCACGGAATAATTTAAGACCACACTCTAAACTTGCCCACACTATGCCACATCTGCCCATCCTCTCTGCAAGGAATGTCCCCTTGATTCTGCCTGCCCACCTCACACATAAATCTCCCCTTGGAAGTTCAGTCTCTCTCTCTCTTTAAAATACTTTTATTGATTTCAGAGAGGAAGGGAGAGGGGAAAAGATGGAAACATTAATGATGATACAGAAACATTGATGGGCTGCCACCTGCACACCCCCTATTGGGGATTGAGCCCACAACCCAGGCATGTGCCCTGACCAGGAATCGAACTGTGATCTCCTGGTTCATAGGCCAATGCTCAACCACTGAGCCACACTGGCCAGGCAGTCAGTCTCTTTTTTATGCCAGTTATTGTTAATAACCGTCAGCGGGCAGTTATTCTCTGCTCTGTGGCACTCTTCTATCTCCATCTTGCCATTTGGCTCAGATCTTTTAGGATTTGATTTCTCATGTGCGGTCACTTTATCTCCTTAGTTTCTTGGCTAAGTCCTCACCACAATCCCCATCTAATGGGCACTTCCTATGGGCCAGGCACAGTCCTAGGTCCTATTCTCAACAAGCAGCTGAAAACCAGGGCCGAGAAACTGATTCTGCCTCAAAGAGGAGATCTCACACAGCCAAGGTCACAGAGGTTCCTCAACCACATGGAGCTCAGACCCGCTTCTCTGTCTCTCAAAGCTCTACCCCCCTTGCTATCCCCTCTCTTATTTTCACCCACATACCTCCCATCGCCTCATCCAGGACATTCAGAACACTGACCATTTGACTGCATTTTCTCAACCTTGATTCAATTTTAATGTCTTTACCTGGAGCCTGGGTACAATGTCAGACAGAAGCCTAGCATAGAGGAATGTCTTAGGAATGAATAAAAGAGCGCCCAGTTGATATTTGGGTTTGACAAAGAAGAGCTTTAGATGTGAGGATACCGACACACATTGGAATTAATCACTGGGTCTTCTCTCAGTTGGTCGGTTGGTCCAAACCCTTCCCAACGATGCATCCTCACTCTTCCAAGACAAACCTCCCATTCTGACCCCTTCTCCAAATGGCATTTCAAAGAAGCCTACAACCCCGTATCCACTCCCACTCTCCCCTCCAAGACTAGACCCATTCCCTGATTATGGCCTGTTACAGATTGAACTGGAGGCCTGATACACGAAATTCCTGAAAGGGTAGGCCTTCCTTCCCCCCGCTGCCGACACCGGCTCCCCTCTGGCACCCGGGATCCGGGCTTTCCTCTGGCTGCCAGGTTGTCCAGAAGAACACCTGTTCTAATTAGCATATTACACTTTTATTATTACAGATTATGTCCCCTAGAAGACAGATTGCAGTTCTAACCCCTGGCATTCTAACCTGTGAATGTGACCTATTTGGAAATAGGGTCTTTGCAGATGTGATCAAGTTAAGGTGAGGTCACGAGGTGGGCCCTAATCCAATATGACTGATGTCCTCACAAGACGATGGGAAGAGATAGGCAGGGAGAAGGCCACGTGGCCATGGAGACAGAGCTGCGAAGTGAAGTGGCCAGAGGTCATTGCTGCCACCAGAAGCTGGAAGAGGGGAGCCAGCTTCTCCCTGCATCTTCAGCCTGACACCCTGATTTCGAAGGCTTGGCTTCCAGAACAGTGAGGAAATAAATTGTTGTTGTTTTAAGTCACCCAATCCAAGAAAACTCATGGACACCTTAGTAGCTATCTGCCAGGTAAGTATCTGCCCCATGAGAGTGTTAGTCTTGCCCTGCCCACTGGGACACCCTCTGAGAGCAATCAGCAGGCCCCCAATAAACAGTCCTATGTATGTCCCAAGTAGAAGTCCCCCATCCATCAGCTGAGCATTATTTTGTTAGTTTGTCAATCCTTATCTGAGGATATTTTTTCCACTGCTTCTTCAAAGAGAGTGGATAGGAGGGAAGGAGAAAGGTGGGGGGGGGGGAGAGAGGGGGAAAGAGAGGGGGGAGAGAAAAACACCGATGTGAGAGAGAGACATTGACTGTTGCCTCCTGAACGTGCCGATTGGGGGTTGTGAGAGCAAACCCACACACCAGATACATGCTCTTGACCGGGAATCAAACCTGAGACACATCAGTGCACAGGCCAACACTCAAACCACGAGGCCACGCCATCTGAAGCTTAGTTGAGCATTATTAAGGTCTGTCCCCATTTATGTCACCCAAGAATGGAAAAGCATCTATAAAGATTCCTCTCTCATGGACACACAGTGAGGACTCTGAATTGAGCGAGGCCTGCAGACTTGTGTCTGCTCCATACTCCCTCCATCCCGCCAGGAGGAGGGTACCCTGAGGGTCCGCATGAGCCCACCCTGTAAACTCCTGGTCTGAGGAGCAATTAACTAATGGCTGCCTGGAAGTAATCAGACTCCTCCCGGGTCTGCCTGAGGACTCTGAAAGCCCAGATTACCTATGATGCACAGGCCTGCAACCCAGGGAAATGACCCTAAAAGCCCCATGCGCCGAATCAAACTCCCAGCCTCAAATTCTTAGGGTAAGAACTGTATCCGACGCTAACCTTTCTCCTAAATTGCCTGTCCAAGGTAGACCATTATTATAATGAAATGGCTGGGCTGGGAAGGATCTTGGTTTTAGCTAAAAGGGCTTCTTTCTGACTGCTGTGCTCACGGCACTCCTTCTCGGGGGAAACTCCCCCCTGGCTGCTGAGAGAGAACCTCCACAGGTTCCTTCATGTTGTCTTTGATTTGCTTCATTTTGGGGTCAGCATGCCTCGATTCTAATGATAAAAACTGGAAAAAAATGGGGCAACCCCAAGAAAGGGTTTAGAAAAAAGAGCCATTATTCTAGTGAGGGACATGTGGGAGCGAAGCATCAGGTTCTAGAAGGTTCCTCGGGTTCTAGAAGTTTCCTCGGGTTCTAGAAGATTCCATGCCCCTCTGCCTCTGGGAGACAGAGCTGAAGGGAAGAGGTCAGCCCTGAGTGCTGCAGGCTCTGGGCCCCCGGCCTCCCTCTAATTTGAACTGTAAACTATAACGGCTGCCACAGGGGCCGTCTCAGGAGGGGCCACGCTGAGGTGTAATGCTTGCGGCTCCATTCTGAAATGCTGAGAACACAAGCTCAGGAGAGATCCTGTGACTGGAGGCCTTGTCAGGACTTGAGGGATAAAGTGCTTGCATACGCTCTGGCCATTGGAAGTCCTGTTTGATACGTGACGTCTGTCACCAGCCTCTCTCCCTGCCTCCACCCAGCGGTCTCACACGGCTGGCTCCAGGGCCAGCTCTGGCCCCATAGGCTCCGCTATGTGCTGTGTACTCTGTTCTGTGCTGGTTGGTCTTAGAGTTTTCTTAATGCACTTTTACTGAGTGGTACAGTGACTTTCAACCAGTGTTGGTGTGATGCAGGAATTTCTACAACATAGAATATGTATTTAGTCAGGGGCACCGACCTCTTTTCCCTTGGATTGTCAAATAAAATAAAAAAAGAGCAGTCAACACAATAGCCATCCAGTGTGAACGAATCAAAAGTATACCTAATTTTCTATCAGCTCAGCAAAAAATACATTTTTTGGTGTACTGTAGAATTTTAGTAATTAATTTATTTGTGCCGTGAAATGAAAAAGGTTGAAAATAATTAGAGTTGTAACAAAAATTAGAAATTTCACATTAAAATGTCAGTTCCTCTCTGTCAAAACCGGTTTGGCTCAGTGGATAGAGCGTCAGTTTGCGGACTGAAAGGTCCCAGGTTCGATTCCAGTCAAGGGCATGTACCTTAGTTGCAGGCACATCCCCAGTGGGGGGCGTGTGGGAGGCAGCTGATAGATGTCTCTCTCATCGATGTTTCTGGCTCTCTATTCCTCTCCCTTCCTCTCTGTAAGAAACCAATAAAATGTATTCTTTTAAAAAATGTCAATTCCTCTCAGAGAAATTCTGGCCCACCAAAGCTCTATCCTCTGGTCTCCATTAGATGGGGAATGCCCAACGTAGCCCACCTCCCTCACTTCTCTCACATCCCTCATCTAACCACTAGGACACACTGACCTGCTATTTATTCTACCTGAATCAGTCACGTGTCATCCTTTCCACAAAGACTCTCCACCCCGCTCACACAGAAAAAGTCCCTCCCTGTCCTCCTGCCCTCCGAGGCTCTTTCATTTGCCTGCCTCATTTGGGTATAGCTCTTTCCCTCTGTCTGGGTTATCTGAGGAACTCCATTCATCCCTCATGACTCAGCACAGATGTCACCTCCATGAAGCCCCCGATTGCCCACTCCAACACAGGGTTCACACTTCTCCTTTGTGCTCCTATTAGCGGTCTGTTCCCCCACCTATGCTCTTGCCACCCTGTATTGGAATGGCTGTTCCCTCTCTGTCCCCCTCGCTGGGCAGTGAGCTCTGTGCAGGCAGGGGCCATGCATGAGCTCTGTAAACTGAGCATGAAGTTTGGAGCTTGACACCTGGGAGGACCTTGATATGTGTTTGCAGAATGGAGAGAAAACGGGTCAGGAAGGAAGGAAGGGCTCTGTTGCCAGGACAGAAAGCTGGCAGCAGGGATGCAGAGAGGAACAGCCACGATGAGAACACCACCTGAAACAGACCTGGGCGTCGTATGTGAGTCTTTCACAAATTAGCTCAGTTAGACTCAGGCTAGGTCTTCCGGGAAACAGATACCCACAGTCCAGAGATTTTCTGGGAGCGCCTATGCAGGGCCAAGGGGGGCCAGGGAATGGCAGGGGGGACTGGGCAGGTGAGTCCAAGACCGCAGCTCTGAGAAAGGGTGCTGAGGAATGCCCACACAGCACTGCCCCTCAGAGGGGGCGCCAATGGCCAGGCTTAGCTCTCCGTTGGGAGCAGTGCAGGCAGAGTGTGAACACCGGGGTGGAATCTCTCTCTGGTGGGGACCTGGCGGCTGTGAGCCAGCCACCCCTGACAATGCGCACCATTTAATCTGCACCACAACGCCCCAGGGTCACCTTTATGACTGCTGTGTTCCAGAGGAGAATCTAAGGGGGCTGACTTGGCCCACGGTCACACACATGACTCTTACAGAAGGAACCAGATCGCAACACAGATCAGGCTGGCTTCCAATTGTGTGTAGTCACCATGCTGAGGATGGGGGGGTCTGAGCAACCCTGAGAGGAAGACAAGGAGGGCCTAGAGTGGGGTGGCTGCCCAGACCCATTTTACTGGAACCGAGGAAGCAGGAGGCCCTGACCATGAACTGGCTTGTCCACCCTGGAGGGGGGACAGCAGGCCTGCCCAGCACGCCCGGCTTCTCTGCATCCCAGGGGAAGGAGACTCAGAAGCACCAATCTAGGGCTCAGCAGAAGGTGAGTTTCCACTGGCTCCTTGTCAACCACTCCCCACCCCCATTCATGGAGATAACAGCCAACGCCCACATAACCACCCTGTGTGCCAGGGACCACTGAAGCATGACATTTTGCCCTCCTTTCACCCTCCCAGCAGCCCAGTGGTGAAGGCACCTTTATTCTCCACTTCACGGAGGGGGAGACTGAGGCACAGAGAGGGGAGAAGCTACTCAAGGCTGCACCTTAAAAACCACAAAGCTGAAATGCAAACCCAGGTAGGCCTACACTTGAGAGCTCTCCTTACTCCAGGAAGCAAATGCAAAGAATAAATTTGCCAAACGTAATGTGTGCGCAAGAGCATCTGTGGAAAGCTGGTAGTTTTGGTGAACTGCAAACTGCAAAACACAGATGCTCTTCGAAAGCAGCAGCTTCGTGGAAAGGTTAGTCTTCGGCACAGTGCCTGGCCCCCTGCATTGCCAGCACCTGGGGGCCAGCAGGGGCGGGGGCAGGTGCCAGCGAGGGCTCCTGCTCAGGGCAGATAGCTTGTCCAAGTTCAGGGTGGTCAGGTGCCCGGGCCAGCACTGCGCCCTGCCAAGCGATGGTCAGGGCCCTGCTTGCAAAGGGGAGGCCGCGCCCCTGCGCCCTTGCGCGCGCACGGTGCCTGCCGGCCGCCACCCGCCTGGCCGCCTCGCCGGCCACCAGCGGCCGCTTCAGACTCTGTGGCGCCAGCGCACCTGCAATGAAGCCGCGCTGCCGCCGCCTCGCGCCCAAGGCCACCGCCCGCGGAGCGCAGCTGATAAGACGGAGAGACGCGGGGAGGGGGCGCAGGGCTCAGCAGGAAGGGCCCTGACGCCCAGGCCCCTGTGGACCTACTCCTACCACCCTCTCCCTACATCACTCTCTCCTGGTGGCTCTCCCCAAAGCTCTGCCTTACTAATGTCTCCTGACGGTGCCTCTGCTCTTATTTCTCTCTGTACCCCCTCCCCCGCGAGTGTGAGAGTGAGTGTGTGTGTGTGTGTGTGTGTGTGTTCCCCCGTCTCTGTGTCTCTGGTCACTCCCTGTCCTTTCTGGCTCATACTGACCCCTCTCTCCATCTCTTACTGAATCTCTCCATTTCTCTCTCTCCCTCTTTGGTTTCTCTCTCTACCTGTTTCTGAATCATCCCCTGCCCCCGCCTCTCCTCTTCGCCCCCTCCTCTCTTGCCCTCTTTCTCTCCTTCACCTGCATGTCTTTCCTTTTCCCCCTCTGCCCACCAAGCCCCTGCCTTGCCCCGCAGCCACTGAGCTGTGGCCCTCTGCATTGTCCGGGGCAGGCCTGTCTGCAGGGGCCCAGCCCCAGCCAGCTGGAGCAGGAACAACTGGACCCCCGGGGGGCTCGGCAGGTGTCCTCACATCAGGAGGCAGGGCTGCGCTCACCTGGGCGCCTTTCATCTGAGGTTCTGCGCCACTTCACAAACAGTCATTAAGACCAGCCTGGGGCCAGGTCAGGGAGTCTCACAGCCTGGCTGTTTGGTTATCTTCCTTATTAATAAGCACATCCCTCTCCCTTAAATGAGTTTAGTGCTGGGGACAGAATCCCAACTGACGCCCAAGAGATTACGGTCTCTCAGGGTGCCCCGACCGGAGATGACGAACTGATAGAGCAGGCGCAGGAGTCTATGCTGCTTCCTCCTCCGGTGGGGCCTCTGCCAGGAGCTCCAAGGCTGTTCTGCTGAGTGCACTCCTGGGGGCAAGGCAGGAGGCTGGGGTTCTCAGAGTGGGTCCTGCCCCCGGTCTGCCATGCAGGCGCCCTGCCTCCTGGAAGGGACAAGCAGGGATGCCTGTGGAACCACGGCCTTTTTGCTCTTGGCTAAATCGGGAGGCGTGTTGGGGAGAAGTCCCGTGACACAGGCTTAATATCTGGATCCGTTTTTCAGATCAGGCGGTGCATCCAGATAGCACCTGCAGATAAAGAGCTGGGAGCCTCCCCTGCAAGCATGGGCAGCTTGGGACGGATGCAGGGCGACACCGCTGGGCAGAGGAGGCTGTGCCAAGAGCCTACTCACTGGGCAGAAGACAATTTAGATGGACATTCAAGCCAGTTTTCTCAGCCTTTTTCTCCCTTCCCCCCAAATTCCCAAAAAAGGTTCTTTCTGGCACCTGGCCTGGTGGCCGCCGCCACAGGGAACACTCACTATTCGGCACCCATCTCCCTGTAAGAAAGCTGAAGCCTTCAGAGTGGTTCGAGTGGAGAAAGTTATGCTGGCAGGAGGCTGTGACCCCTCAGTAAGTTCCCCCAGCTCTGCTTCCGGGATCAGACCTTGCTGGCCTAATACTGTCCCTTCAAGGCTTCCCTGTGTGACCTGGGCGAGTCCCGGGCCCTCTCTGGGACGAGATCTAAAGATTTCTTTGGCTCCTTCAAGTCTCTGGCCGGCAGCTTCTGTCTCCTGACCTCACGCATGTTTGCCGGAACCTGAACTCTGTGTTCCAGGGTTGCAGGTTATACTCCCTATTCACAATCTCCCCTCTTTTTTAGCAGGCGGGGGGTGTCTTCTCTTACTTCAAATAGACAAATCCAGTGAAATAGCCTGGCATTTGTTTTAAAGATGCATGCTCACGGATGTGAAGTCCAGCACAGGGAAGGTGATCAATACTATTGTGATAACTATGTGTGGTGCCAGGTGGGGACTAGACAGATGGGGGATCACTCTGTAAGCTACATAAATGTCTAACCTCTATGTTTTACAGCCTAAATGAATATAATACTGAATTCATCTATAATTGATAAATAACTATGTTTTTAAAGATTTATGCTCACATTCTCAGCATGAAAATCGCCTTGAAATCTGCTGTAACTTTATCTTGATTGCAAATACTTTAGTCTACAGGTGAGGAGCTGAAATATTTAAAGATTTAAAAAAAGTTTTCTTATCATTTGCAAATGCTCAAAAGACTTGGAATAGTGACACGCCCCCTTGACTATCACTGACATGGAAGTGACCTTGTTGCCTAGCAGTTCAGCTAGTAAAGTACAACTACCGAAGGGCTCCCTGTAGAATCTGGCTGCTGGGTATACAGGCATCGACTGTAATATTCTGTGCATTTTTCTTCTCGTGGAAACATTTTTATAATCTACCCCAGGAATAAAAGTACAGAATGCAACCAGCCTCTCACTTGTTCTGAGAGAATATTTAATGAGGAGTCTGGATGCTCCGTGGCCGTTTTTGAGGAAAAAGAAATGCCGCCCGCTTGGCGGCCCGAACCTCGCCTGGAGGGGCTGAGGAAGGGCCCGAGGATGGAGAAACCTCTCACCGGATTCCACATGGGCCACTGAGTCATGCTCTGACCCGGGGAAGAGGTTTACCACTGTTTTTCCATCTGCGAGATGGGAGCGATAACACCCAGCTGTTGAGACAAGCAAGCAGATAACTTCCAGAAAGCCCTTTGAGCTTCTTGGAAATAGCACGCAAGATATGATGAGGCGCCTGCATGCTGCAGGGACGTGTGCCCAGTGGCAATCAGAATAATCTGAGTTCACTGGGAGCTGGCATGGTCACGGGGCTGTAAACAGAGCTTCGCCATTCTTCCACCTGGTGTCATTTCTCTCCCTCGGCCCCCACCTCTCTGTGCCAACCCCTGCTTCCGCCACCTGCCACCACTCCCGAGGCGTCTCCATCACCACACTACCCTCGCGGGAGTGCCTCCTCACTGCGGCCTCCACACTCTTCTTGCTCGTATCATCCCCCCAAGCCTGAGATGCCTTCCCTTCCGAAAACCTACTGCTCGCTCAGCCGGTCATTGCAGTAATCATGTCAGCCAGACCCAGTAATTACCGTTACAGCAGCCTCCATATTACTGCATAGGCTCTGTGCTAAGTGTTTTAAAATCCTTGTCTCATTTCATCTTCACTCTTATCTTCTCCCTTTTACAGCTATTTCTAAGATCACTAGCTACAGACTCCAAAAAAATCACTTTTCTTGACTTATTCCATGAAAGTTATAGGTCCTACTAGATGATTTACTTTCATGATGTCATGGTCCCCCCACCACAGCCAGGCAAGATAGGGCTTCCTCTCTGCACCCCACACATGGTCCCCCCAAACCCTCACTCATGCTGCCACCCTCCCTGCACCTCTTTTATCTTGTCAAGAAGCTGTTTTGTTTGTTTGCCTAGTGTTTCCAGGGTGCTTAGACACCTACCCAACATGTATTAGGGTAGACAAGCTGCTGTAATAAACCAAACTTTGGAATCTTGAGGTCTATCACCATGGAAGTTTAATTCTCTATAATAGTAAGTACAGTGGAGGTCAGCAGAGGGCTTTGTTCTGGGGGTTCAGAGCCCCAGGTCCCTTCTGCTAGGTAGCCCTGCCCTTCTCTGTGCCCTGGAGTCTCCTTCATTTGGCAAGAGGACGGTGTGGGGAGTTTTCAGGGGCCAGGCCTGCAAGTTGGGAATATCACTAATGCCCACCTTCTACAGGCTGCCCTTAGTCATACGGTCTAACCCAGCTCCTGCAAACACCCGGAAAAACAGTGTAGCCTGTGTCCAGGAGGAAAAAGGAGAGAATTCTGTGGACATACAGCAGGTTCTGCCACAAAGTAAGCTCATCGATGGAGCGAGGAGATACTCTTCCACTGGAACAATGCCAAGGTTAATCATTTTCACGGTCCTGCACGTCACCCCTGACCATAAGAGCCCTCTCTACAGCACGCCAGCTGGGACTGCCAGGCCTTTGGATAAAAATAAAAATATCTGTCCTGGAAGTCTCAACTCCCTGGGAAGAGAACTTCCTCAGGTCAACAATAGGAAGTCTGACCACTTCTAAGTTCTAAACCTATCAGTGACTCTAACAAAACCCTCCTCTTCTTGGCATGTCTTGTCTGTCCTCCAGGACAGAGCCCTCTGCACCTCCCTAGCTTCATCTCTGTCACCACCGCAGGGGCCTCACCTGCCACAGGGCTACTTGCTATCTCTTGGCAACGTTATACTCTCTCATCCCCAGGCATAAGCAAGCGTAGCTCCCTCCACCTGGAATGTCCTTTACTGCCTCTGCCAAAAGCTGCAAAGCAAACTCCTCCACATCCGTGAATGCTCAGTTCAAAAGCCACCGTTTAGTGAAAGCTTTCCCAAATTCCTGAGTGCCTTCAAGGGATCCTAGAGGATGCACTATCTTGCTAGGCTATGGGTTTGCATTTCCTTCCAACTGTGCCTCCCACTCCCACCTCTGACCTGCAGATATGACCACTTGGAGGGCACAGTCTTTGAGAGAGGGAGGCTGGGGTAGTGAGAATAGCCATCTGTGGTCCTTCAAACTGGCTGCTTTCTCTTCCCCAGCTGGTCAGAGCAGCCTCTATGCTTTTCTGACTCAAGACAGTTACTTTCTTTCATTGCTTGGTAGATCCCTACAGTGCTTGAAAAAGTTACTGATTGGTCAGAGCTAATCATGTGATCTCATTTCCCTACTAGTGATTGGTTGAAGAGAGAACATGTGACTCATTAAAGCATCTTTGTGCTTATGATGAGGTACAAGGAAGAAATGGAGCCAAGACCGGTTTGTTTCAGTGGATAGAGCATTGGCTTGAGGACTGAAAGGTCCCAGGTTTGATTCCAGTCGGGGGCATGTACATTGCTTGCGGGCACATATCCACTGTGGGGCATGCAGGAGGCAGCTGAGCGATGTCTCTCATCGATGTTTCTGACTTTCTCTCTCCCTTCCTCTCTGTAAAATATCAATAAAATATACTTAAAAAAAAAGAAAGAAATGGACCTTTTTCTGCCTTTAGTCATTGGTGTGTGAGAAAGTGAGGCCTGAAACCACAGAGCCAACAGGGACAGAACCAGCCTAGAAAGGCTAGCGAAGGGAAAGGCAGAAGGGACCTCTGTCTTCAGTGAAGTTGAGCTGCTTATCATTGAACTATCCTAACTGTACTTTTCTTTAAAATGTTTATTGATTTTAGAAAGAGGTGAGAGAGAGAAACACCAATCAGCTGCCTCCCACACACATCCCAACCAGAGATCAAACCATATGGGACAAAGCTCAACCAACTGAGCCACACCAGCCAGGGCCTAAATGCACTTCTTGATCTGCGGGATTATCAAGTTCCTACTGTCTAAACCTCCTGAATCTGGGCTGCTTGTTACCTGAAGCTGAGATCATTCTAACAGGTGACAATGCAATTTATCACCCAAGCAAATATTTTTTTAAAAAACTTGGCTTGAGAGAGGGGTGGGTGGGGGAAAACATAGATTTGCTGTACCAGAGATCGAACCCACAACCTTAGTGTAATTGGGAAGACGTTTTAACCAAATGAGCTAGCTAGCCAGGCCCAAACAGAAACACTTTTGAAAGTGTAAGGAACCACTATTAATAATTACACCAAGACAACAAACATGAACTATGAATGAACCAAATGAAATAGGAAGTGTGTTCATCTTCATGCTAAATATCCAAGTTCATATGCAAGTTGATATGCCTATAGGACATCAACTTCCATGTCTTCATCTGCAAAATGGGGTGATGTAATCCAATGTGTATTGTTGGTGTTAAACAAGAATGATGTGAGGTGCCTCCAATGGTGTTTAATACACAGTCAGTCACTCACTGCCCCTCTTCCTACATCCTCAGGAGAATTCTGGTCTACCTACTTAATTCACTTCTCTTTCTCCCCTGCAACTGCTGCCCAGCTGTGTCATCAGCTTCCATTAGACAGGATCACAAGGAGAGAGGCTAGGGATAGGGAACAGGCCATGGTTTATAGGTTCTATGTCATTTCACAGTGTTCAATAAGTACAAATAAGGAACTTGAGTCCTAGGGAGAAAACATCCTTGGGTTGTCTGTGTTTTATTAACAGTGGCAGGGAAACTGAAACTGAACCACATTGCTCATGAATGCCTTCTGGATTTAAGTGAGTGAATGAATGAATGGATTGATACATGAAAAAATGTTTTACTTGGACCAACCACCAGTCAATTGTCTATCTACCAACAATTCGGCTCTGAGGAGGAGGGATCCGGGAAGAATATGTTTAGAGAAGTGTGCTTTTATATTCCTCATTTTGTTTTTCACCCTTCTCCCTATGTTTGCCATGTTCCAGTAACCTCAGAAATAAAATCAGCCGCACCCATGAGAAAAATTTTGCAGAGATCTCTGTGTCTCCAGTGTTTATTGGGGAGGAGAAAAACTGATGTATAAACCAAGTCACATGACAGTATCTCTGCCTTCAATTCAAATCAAGTCGATCAACATTTATTGAGTACAGTACCTATGCCCCCTCCACAGGTATCTGAATTTTAAGAGGAAAGAAAAGGGTAGTACTTAATCCCTACTAATCAATTGCAAATGCCCTGCCAAGCCTCTCTAGGGAAATATTTGTGTTTTGAAAACTCTCTAAGCCTTCATCATCCCACAAAATGTTTTTTATTCCTGAACTACAGGTTTGACAAGTCCAGGAAAAAAAAAGCCCAACAAAACAAAACAGGTAAATGCTGATGTGCTAAAAATAAAGAACTCAGCTCAAAGGACAATCGGCTTCATGAAATTATTTTTATAAATATCTAATATACTGTTTATCATGAAAGAAATGATATACAGTGGTACCTCAAGATATGAGTGCCCTAAAATACGAGATTTTTGAGATACAAGCCATCGAGCGAGCGATTTTTGCTTTGAAATATGAGCAACATTTGAGATAGGAGTAATCTCTCGGGTCGGCTGGCTGCACATGACCCACCAGTCAAGGTTACGGAACAAATTAAACTCGTATCTCAGGGTACCACTGTATAAGAATTAGGGGCTACAGAAACAGGCAAAGATGAAATAAAAGTCAATCAGAGAACCACTGGCACTCTACCCCTCTCTTTCTCAGTGTGTGTATATATATATTTGTTTGCAGATTCTTTTAGAACTTTAAAAAAGCTCATTTGTATCTATCACTAATA
>PVJN01008842.1:0-63343 GCA_004026805.1 Lasiurus borealis
TAAAATGAGAAATCACCTCCTGATCCATGGGCTGCAGGATAGGAGTGGTGTTGGGAGGTAGGTAGACAACCTTGATAAACTTGAACTCTTTGAGGAGTTCATCTTCGAGGTTCGGAGGGTGAGCAGGAGCATTGTCTAGGACGAGGAGGGCTTGCATGGTTAGGTTGTTTTCCTGTAGATATTTCTTAACAGAAGGGCCAAAAACCAGGTTTACCCACTCCACAAAGAACTGCCTGGTGATCCATGCCTTTGGGTTTGCCCTCCACATAACTTGCAGTTTATCTTTTAAACTCTTATGTGACTTAAAGACTCTGGGGTTTTCTGAATGGTATAAGAGCAGAGACTTGATCTTGCAGTCGCCACTTGCATTGGCGCACAGTGCGAGAGTTAGCCTATCCTTCATGGGTTTGTGGCCTGGGGTCACCTTCTCCTCTGCCATTATATAAGTCCTATTTGGCATCTTCTTGCAGAAAAGCCCTGTCTCATCACAGTTGAAGACTTGCTGGGGGATATATCCTTTGGCTTCTATCAGTTCAGAAAAAAGTTTTGAAGTAATCCTCAGCTGCCTTCACATCCGAACTTGCTGTCTCACCATGCCTGACAATGGAGTGAATGCCGGACCTTTTCCTGAAGTTATCAAACCAGCCTCTACTGGCTTTAAATGAGTATTTCGATGCTTCATCCATGGAAGTGCTCGGGGTCTGCTCCAGCAAATCACCATCAATCGCTCGTGCCTTCTTGCATATGATGCCCTGTGTTAATGTATCTCCTTTAAGCTGCTTCTCCATCATCCACACCCTTAGTAGATTCTCCATCTTTTCATGGAGATAGCTACGAAGCTTAGAAATTATTGTAACGCCCTTAGCTGGCATTATACCCTTTATCGACTCCTTCTGTTTAAGCACACGGCATATCATTCAAAGTACTACGTCCGTATTAGCTCGCCAAGTCAGCCACTCGCTCACCTTGCTCATATTTTTCTACGATTTCACGCTTTAATTCAATAGACATCATCCTCTTCTGAGCACTGACCTTTCCACTTGCTTTCTTCAGACCTATGGTTATAAAAAAATGTGATAAAGTATGTAAATGCACAAAAGATGCTTCCACAATGAGGTAAACAATCACACTGACTGAGGCGTGGAAAACTTGAGTTGCTCAAATCGCGGTAAACTGGTGGGTCATGTGCAGCTGGCTGATCCGCGCGATTACTCATATCTCAAATGTTGCTCGTATTTCAGATCAAAAAATCGCTCGCTCGATGGCTCGTATCTCAAAAATCTCGTATGTTAGAGCACTCGTATCTCGAGGTACCACTGTATAATAAAAGGCTAATGTGCAAATTGAATTAACGGTGGAATGATTAGTTGCTATGACGCACACTGACCACCAGAGGACAGACTCTCAACATCGGAGCTGGTCCCTGGTTTCAATATGCTCCCACAGAGTGGGTGACATTCAGCCAGAAGCCAAACTCACAGCTGGCAAGAACAGCAGTGGTGGCAGTAGCCTCTCCTGCCTCTATGGCAGTGCTAAGTATATCTGACTGATGCCTTAGGGAATGGGTCTAAGCCATCAGTGGGATATCTCCCTAGGGCTCCTGGACAGATAGAGGGCACAGGCCAGGCTGAGGGACCCACCCCCAAGTACATGAATTTCATGCACTGGGCCTCTAGTATTAGAAATAAAGTACAATGCATACTACAAAAAAATTCAAACTCTTGGAGGCCAAATAGGAAGTTATTAAACAAGGACTGGGGTACCAAAAAGATCAAAGAAGTAATAAAAAGCATATTTAAAGCAAATGACAATGAAAACACAATCATCCAAAATCTATGGGCTACAGTAAAAGCAGTCCTGAGAGAGAAGTTCATAGCTCTACAGGCCTATTTCAAAAAACAAGAAAAACTAGTAATAAATTTTCTAACCCTATCGCATAAAGAATTAGAAACAGAGCAACAAGAAAAGCCCAGAGTAAGAAGAAGAAAGAAAATAATAAAGATCAGAGCTCTATTCCAACTAACTGGTAAACCTAGAAGAAATGGACATATTTTTAGAAAAATACAACCTTCCAAAACTCAATCAGAAAGAATAAAATAACCTGAATAGGCTGATAATTAGGGAGGAAATTGAAGCAGTCATCAAAAACTTCCAGCAGGAAACCAAGATGCCAGCATAAGGAATACATCTGTACTTGCTGCCTCTCACAACCACACCAAAACTACAATTAAAAGACAAAAGACTATCATCCAGAATCATGGGAAAGCTGACTGAATAGAAATTCTACAACTAGAAGGAAAGAAAAGCACATTGAGACTGGGTAGGAGGTGCAGAGGCATGGAAGGGCGGAGGTATACATACATCAGACTGGCAAATGGGTGGACTTTTCTTTTTCAATTGGAAGGGAGATACAAGCTCCCAACTGCTCTGAACTCCAGTTTCTGGTGAAACTCTGAGGACCAGACTCCTATAGAGAGAAACCGGAATGTCTGACATTGGGTCAGAAAGTAAGGGTGGCTTTCTCACAGAGGTGCTTGCAGGAATCATTGTTATTGCTTGGGAGTGTGAAATGCAAGAGACACAGAAATGCAGAGACAGCTGACTGGCAGCCATCACTGTTTTCTCAGTGCTGGTAATTCCCTTAGACCCTGCCCCATCCAATTTACAACTCCACTCAAGATGGCACAGTGGCTTTTGCATATGAATGGCCTGTCCTTTCACAGCCTAACCTAACAAACTGCAGCTGGGTCAGAGAGTTCCAAAACTTTCAAACTCCAAACAAAAAGGAAAAACTTACAGACCTCGCTGTAGCTCCTGCTGAGGGACCTCAGGCAGTAGTTGAGTTTGCACCTCCTTGGAGATTTAGGAGCCAGTGTACCTGGTGGTCAATGTGAGATGATACAAGATTTCTACTCCTTACACCCATAAGTGACATACTCAAGAGGTAGATACAATGATAACCAAATCCCCACTGAAGCAAGTCCTGCCCCATAAGTCTAGCACAGCAATTCTTCCATTATAGCTACCTCAGGACCTACAGCCAATTTGCCTGGAGGTCACTTCCTCCCAGTTACCAACAGTAATCAAGGTTTAAATACAACAAGACTGTGCACCAAGCCCACAAAGGGGTACATCAAGAGTTCCACCTCAGGTATTTGGGGAGGCTGAGCCACTGGGCCCTATAGCACACCTACCACACAAAGCTACTCTATTGACTCAGGGAAGCAGCCAAAAATGCAGATTCAAAGAAACATGTCACAAATGAAAGAAATGGAGGAAAGCAAACTACTGGATATAGAGATCAAAACCACAAATATAAGGTTACTCAAGAATCTTCTAGAAACCTCTGAGAAACTTAGTGAGACCTCTGAGCAACTTAGTGAGACCATCAAAGATCTTAATGAGAATGTAAAAAACAAAATGAAAATAAAACAGTCAGAAATTAAGCGTACACTGTCTGAAATAAAGAATAATATACAGAAATTCAACACTAGACTAGAGGATTCCAAGAATCAAGTCAAAGATTTGAAATACAAGGAAGCAAAAAACACCCAACTGGAAAAGCATAAAGAAAAAAGAATCCAAAAATATGAAGATAGTGTTAGGAGCCTCTGGGACAACTTCCAGCATACCAACATCTAAATTATGGGAATTCCAGAAGAGAGAGCAAGAATATTGAACACTTGTTAGAAGAAATAATGATAGGAAACTTCCACTACCCAGTGAAAGAAATAGATTTATAAGTCCAGGAAACACAGAGATTCCTAAACAAGAGGAACACAAAGAAGCCCACACCAAATCACATCATAATTAAAATGCCAAGGTTTAAAGACAAAGAGAGAATCTTAAAAGCAGCAAGAGAAAAACAGTTAGTTACCTATAAGAAAGTACCCATATGATTGTCAGTTGATTTCCCAACAGAAACTATGCAGACCAGAAGGGAGTGGCAAGAAATATACAAAATGATGAATAGCAAGAACCTACAATCAAGATTATTCTACCCAGCAAAGCTATCATTTAGAATTGAAGGTCAGATAAAGAGTGTCACAGACATGAAAAAGCTAAAGGAGTTCATCACCACCAAACCAGAATTATATGAAATGTTGAAGGGTATTCTTTAAGAGGAGGAAGAAGAAAAAGGTAAAGATAAAATTATGAACAACAAAGTGACAGCAAATACATATCTTTCAACAAGTGAATCTAAAAACCAAGTGAATAAAAAAATACGATAATCAGAATAAACCAGTGAATATAATAGAATCAGGGGCATAGAAAGGGAGTGGACTGCCAATTCTTAGGTGGAAGGGGGAGTGAGAGGTGTGGGAAGAAATTGGACAAAAATCGTACACCTATGAATATGGACAGTAGTGGGGGATAAGGCATGGTGTTGGTGGGAGGTGGGGGGGAACCAGGTTGAGAGGAGCTATGGAGGAAAAAAGAGGAACAGCAATAATAATTTTAACAATAAAGATTTATTAAAAAGAAAACTTTCAGCAAACCAAAGTCCTGGGCCAGATGACTTCACAGGGGAGTTTTATCAACCATTCAAAGAAGAACTAAAACCTATTCTCCTCAGACTGTTCCAAAAAATTCAAGAGGAAAGCACACTTCCAAGCTCTTTCTATGAAGCCAGAATTCAAATCCCAAAACCAGATGAAGACATCATAAATAAAGAGAATTACAGGCCAATATCTCTGATAAACATAGATGCTAAAATTCTTAACAAAATCCTAGCAAATTAGATCCAGCATTACATTAAAAATATCATACATAATGATCAACTGGGATTTATTCTGGGGACGCAATATGGTACAATATCTGCAAATCAATAAAGGTGATACATCATATAAACAAATTAAGAGATAAAAATCACATAATAATATCAATTGATGCAGAAAAAGCATTGTACAAAATCTTTTTTGACAAATAGTCTCAACAAAGTGGGACTAAGGGGATCATACCTCAACATTATAAAAGGCTTATATGACAAACCTACAGCCAATATCATACTCAATTGTCAACAGGTAAAACCATTTCCCCTAAGAACAGAAACATGACAGTCCTGCTTGATATAGTACTGGAAGTGGTAGCCATAGTGATCAGACAAGAAAAAAGAAATGAAAGGTATCTAAATTGGAAAAGAAGTAAAACTGTCATTATTCACAGATAACATGTTATTATACATAGAAAACCCTAAAGATTCCATCAAAAACTACTAGAACTAAAAAATGAATTTTCCAATATAGCAGGATTCAAGATTAACACCCATACCCTATGTTTTTTTTTTTTTATATAGCAACTAGAGGCCCAGTGCAAAAAATTCATGCACTGGGAGGTGTCCCTCTGCCAAGCATGCACCCTCTCTAATCTGAGACCCCTTGGATGATGTCTGAATGTTGGTTTAGGCCCAATCCTGCAGTCAGACATCCCTCTCATTATCTAGGACTGCTGGCTCCTAACCATTTACTTGCCTGCCTGCTTGATTGCCCTAACTGCTTCTGCCCTGCCAGCCTAATCACCATCTAATCACCACCCTGCCAGGCCAATTGCCCCCAAATGCCCTCCCCTGACAGCCTGATCCCCCCCAACTACCATTCCCAGGGAGAGTCTGGGGTGTAGGTGAATGGAATTCCTGGCTGGCATGTTGCTGACAGCAAGCTGACCAACAGTTGAGTCTGTGAGGAATAGGGCTCTCTTCTACCTCCTGTCAGGGTCCTGAGTGCAGATGAATGGGATTCCTGGTTGGCAGGCAACTGACAGCAAGTTGTCCAATGGTTGATTTTGCAAGGAACAGGGTCCCTCCTCCCTGTTTTCAGAGTCAAATTTGAAGGCTGGCCATGCCCCAAATCACATGAGACCCAGAGTTCCAGTGCACCCATCCTGGCTGGATGGGGCCCATAGCTCCCTCCTGATGCCATGCTGCTGGTGGTCAAGGCCCACAGCTCCCTTTCATTGCCACGCCACAGGCAGCTGGGGCTCACATCTCCCGTTCCCTCAGCTCCCTAGCCTGCTATTCAGTCGTCCATCTGGTTGTTTAGGTTGTGACAGCACCTAGCTTTGTATATATTAGGATAACAGACTCACAGAAAGAGAAACAAACAAACAAAACCCATTTACCATTGCATCAAAAAAAAATTAAGATACCTAGGAATAAACTTAACTAAGGAGGTAAAAAATCTGTTCTCGGAAAACTACATAATATTGAAAAAAGAGATAGAGGAACACATAAATAAATTGAAGAATATACTGTGTTCATGTATTAGTAGAATCAACATCATTAAAATGTTCATATTATCAAAAGCAATCAATAGATTTATTGCAATCCCCATTAAAATATCAACAGTATATTTCATAGACCTAGAACAAATTCCTCAATAATTCATATGAAAAAAAAAGAACCCAATAGCTGAAAAAATCTTGAGAACAATAAAGTTGGAGGGATCACAATACTAGATATCAAGCTATATTACAAAGCCACTATTCTTAAAACTGCCTGGTACTGGCACAGAAACAGACATAGACCAATGGGACAGAACAGAGAACCCAGAAATGGACCCAAACCATTATGCTCAATTAATATTTGACAAAGGAGGTAAGAGCATACAATGGAATCAAGATAGTCTTTTCATAAATGGTGTGAGGAAAATTGGACAGATACTTGCAAACAAATGAAACTAGACCACCAACTTACAGCATACACTAAAATATACTCAAAGCTGGATAAAAGACTTAAACATAAGATTGGAAACCATAAATTTCTTAGAAGAATCCATAGCCAGCACAATATCAGACATAAGTTGTAGCAATATCTTTACTCATTCAGCTCCTCAGACAAGAGAAACTAAGGAGAAAATAAACAAAAGGGACTAATAAAAATAAAAGAGCTTCTGCACAGCAAAAGAAACCATCAACAAAACAAGTTAAGCCACAGCATGTGATCAAATATTTGATATGTTATATCTGATAAGGGCCTAATATCCAAAAAGTATAGGGAATTCTTACATCTTAATAAAAGGAAGATAAACAATCCAATAGAAAAAATGGAGGAAGGAATGGACACTTTTTGAAAGAGGACATACAGAAGGCCAAGAGACATATGAAAACATATTCAAAATCATTAATCATCTGAGGAATGCAAATCAAAAGGACAATACATGTCAGAATGGCTATCATCAACAAATCAACAAAGGACAAGTGCCTGCATGGATGTAGAGAAAACGGAACCCTCATGCACTGATGGTGGGAATGCAGACTGGTTTAGCCACTGTGGAAAAAAGTATGAAGTTTCCTCAAAAATTAAAAAATGGAACTCCCACTTATAAGAATATATCTCAAGAAATCAGAAACACCCCTACGTTCATAGCAGCACATTTTACAATAGCTAAGAGTTGGAAACAATCTAAGTGCCCCTCAAGAGATGAGTGGATTAAAAATCTGTGGTACATCTACATAATGGAATACTATGCTGCTGTAAAAAATAAAGAACTCTTACTATCCGTAACAGCATGGATAGACATGGAGAGCTTTATGCTAAATGCAATAATCCAGTCAGAGGAAAATAAATATCACATGATCTCACTCATTTGAAGAATATAATGAACAACATAAACTCGTGAACAAAAATAGAACTAGAGACACAGAAGCATCAAACAGACTTTTCAACCTATGAGGGAAAGCAAGAGGGGATGTGAGGGGGTAAGAGATCAACCAAAGGTCTTGTATGCATGCATACAAGCATAACTAGTGGACAAAGTAGCAAGGCAGGGGCAGGCACTGAGGGATGGAAGTGGCTGGGGAGAGGTCAATGGGTGAAAAAGGAGATCCTGTAATACTTTAAACCATAAAGAAATTAAATTAAAAAAAGAGTACTTTTTAAAACAGAAATGTATATATTCAAAGTAAATTATATACACATTTAGAGCAAGGTTGAAATAAATTTATGACAAAAACCTAGAATCAGTTGACTCTATAGTTCTTATCTCTGAATTGTTGTTAAAATTGATTAATATAGTTACGTTTTCTCATGCTTGCACAGAATTAACTCACTGTGAATATCTTACTCAGAGTGATTTTAAATACTAATTGTTTTTCAAATTTTGAAAAACTTGTTTTTCAAATTTTGAATAAAGGACTACTTCTGTAGTCCTTTATTCAGGCTTTAATTCTTTGAACAACCATTTAATACTTCAATAGAAAAGTCATCTGTTTGGCTTTGCAGTTTCTTAGCATTTTTTCCTGTGTTATTTCAGTTGGAGAAAGCAGAAACCACAGAAAAAAGTTATATAGTTTTTGACTTTAGTAAAAGTAGTCACTTTCCTGCTCATTAAAATATTCTTTATTTGAGTATACTTCAACAGTTTTTGCTCCATTTCATCTGGTATTTGCCATATATTTATGTGCTTTGGTACTCTTATCAATCAGATCAAACTTAGAAGCATAGACACTCTCTAGGCCATATTTTTCTGCTTACATCTTTAATTACAGAAGTCTCATTTTCTATTTAATTCTTACCAGGATAAGAATTAAATAGAACATGTGTTCTAAGTCTTTAAAAATATATACAACAGCATGGTTTTTCCATAACCCAACATAAATAGATTCTTATTTTTAAAAGCATAATTAAGATTTCTTAACATTCTCATATAAAAAAAATTTCCAAGAATATCAAGATTTATTTTTTTCCCCATTCTTTGGACCTTAATTGAAATAGAATGCTTTTATTGATATGATCTAGGAATTAATTAGATGTTTGTAAAAGTTATTTTAATTGACAAAGAACATGTCAAGAATTTTCCATTCTGTTGTATCATTATGAATTGGTATGTGTCCATATTGATAATGGAATGTTGTTCAGTACCTGCAGAAGAAAAGTATATCTTTCAAGAAAGTATAAAAAGCTGTGATCAAATTACTGAAATTACACATGTAATTAATCTATATATATAAAAGACTAATATGCAAAGTGTTCCCTTGGGAGTTTGATCGTGAGAGTGGGAATTCAATCACTCGCTATAACATGTGCTGACCATCATCAGGAAGCATGGAACATGATGAATGACCAGTGGTGGTGGTGGGCACTGAGGCAGCAAGGGAAGCAGGAAGCAAGGAAGTAAGGAGGTGTTGAACCTGATTGGCCCTGATCACTGACCAGACCTACGGACTCTACTCATGCACATCCTGGGCCTCTAGGATAAATATTAAAGTTTTGAAATAAGAAACTAATGTTACCCAATATCTTTCGAATTTTTCTACTCAAAAATTGTACAGAGCCTTTCACATACTAAACAAAAAGATAAATTTTAACTTGTGAAATAAAAATTTTAAATACACAAATGCAAAAGGAAATAGAAAAATTTACTATATGCAAATTATTAAAATAGTTGATGTGATGGAAACTGGATGGGTGACTATATTAGATTGGATCATCAAAGCAGGTGTCTGTTAAAATGACATTTAAACTTGAATTAGTCTCAGAGAAAAAGTACTTCAGATAATGGTAACAGAAGACCCTAAGTGGGTGCCAGCTTAACATGGTTGAGATGCAGCAAAAACATGAGTGCAGTGGTAGCATAATTCTCAAAGGGATGGTGATAGAGGATAATGTTGAAAAGATAGTTGGAGGGTTTTTTTGTTTGTTTGTTTTTAAATATATTTTATTGATGTTTTACAGAGAGGAAGGTAGAGAGATAGAAAGTCAGAAACATCGATGAGAGAGAGACATCGATCTGCCACCTCCTGCAAGCCCTACAGTGGAGATGTGACCGCAAGCAAGGTACATGCCCCCAACTGGAATTGAACCTAGGACCTTTCAGTCTGCAAGCAGACACTCTATCCACTGAGCCAAACCGGTCTTGGCGATAGTTGGAGTTTTGATCTTATAGAACTTGTAGCTCACAGAAAGTATTTTAATTATTATGAAAAACCATTGAAGAGATTTAAGAAGGAAATTAATGAACTGATATATATTTTAAGAATGCCTGGTGTTTTGTGGGAGAATAGACCATAAAGGACCAAGAGTAGAAGTTGGAAATACAGTATGGGAGTTCTTAAAACTGTAGAGCTGAGTGATAATGGTGATATATCCATCAGTTTATATATTTGGGATTAGTATACACACATATTTTTGCTTGAAAACTAGGTAAGGATAACATTCTCTGAGGTCATAAAGAGATGGGAGGAATTAAATAACACGCCTAGTTGATAATGAAAAAAAAAGATGTCAGTTAAGTAGTTGGATACATAATTTAAGAGTTTTGAGGAGAGGTTAGAATTAGAAACATAGATTTAGGAGTTTTAGGCATATAAGTAGGATTAAACCTATGAGATTTGGGAGTTTTAGGCATATAAGTAGGATTAAACCTATCATACTAGATAGAATGTGTGGCTGGAGAATGGTACCAGTGTACATTCCTAAAGAATCCAATGGTTAAAAGACTATCAGAAAAGCAGAAACCAGCAAAAGAATAAAGAGAATAAAAGACATTGCTCTAATAATCAATTATCATATTGAACTGCAATGTGATTTCCTCAGAAGGTATCCCATATAATAAAAGGGCAATATGCAAATAGACTGAACAGCAGAACAACAGAACAACCAATCAAAGTGTAATATGCTAATGATATGCTAAGGATGCTCAACCACTTGCTATGATGAGCACTGACCACCAGAGAGCAGATGCTCTGACAGGTAGGTTAGCTGCTGCTGGGGTCTGGCTGATCCGGAAAGAGCTAGATGGATCTGCCCTGGAGCCTCCTGTGGTCCCTCTTTGGCCTGATTGTGCATGGGTGGGGGTCCCTCAGCCCGGCCTGTGCCCTCTTTCAATATGGGATGCCTTAGGGGATGTCGGAGAACTGGTTTCAGCCTGATTCCACAGGCCACACCCTTTGGGAGGGCTCCAGACATAGGGCTCAGGGATGTGAGTGCTGCTGCAGCAGTGTAATTATATATAAATATAATATATGTATATGTATATATATATATATATATATATATATATATATATATATATATGTGTGTGTGTGTGTGTGTGTGTGTGTATATATATATGTGTGTGTATATATATATATATATATTTTTTTAGACAGTCTCCTAAAGTTGAACAATTGCAAAGAGCATCTTCAAATCAAAAGGGTGGCATTTACTTAGAATGTGATTGTCCACCTTGAAGTTATGCAATGCCACCATTCTAACTCTAGATACTGATATTTTATCCATTTTTATGCTTCAAACATGTTCTCCAAGTTTATGGCCCATATTTCAGCTGTATTTTTCATGGCTTCTGAGGCATGAAAGTTTTTAATTTTAATGTGCTATTACTTTTATTTTTTATGGTTGGTGCTTTCTGTCATATTTGAGAAATATTTCCCTTTTCTAAAATACACATATTCTCTTGTACTTCCTCCAACAGTTTAAAGTTTTGCCTATTAACTTTTCTTTTAATCTCTCTTAAATAGGATTTTGTGTTTTTGTGCTTTTTTATATGTAATACTTCATTATTTTTCCAACAATATATCATGTTGCCTCTATCTTGTATCAATTTCTCATATGTGACGCATCTATTTTTTGTTTATCTGGTTTGTTCAGGCAAGTATGCCCATCCTTGCCCCCAGAATATGTTATACCGATTGCAAAGCTACCTAATAAATATTAATACCTAGCAGGATAAATATCCCCATCTTATCCTAATTCTGGAATTGCGAGGCTATCTTGGGCATTTGTTCTTTCTTATGTATTTTAGAACCAACTAATTAAGTTCCTCAAAACAACCAGTTGATTTTTTTGAGAAGGATTGCATGTGTTCTATAGATCAATCTGGGAGAAATGGTATCTGTATTCTGAAGTTTTGAAGTTTTTCCTATAAAAATCTTTCAAAAATTTTGTTAGATTTATTACTAAGCATATTTTTAATAAAATGATTTCTATTTCTTAAAATATATTTTCAGTTTGTGCTGCTACATAGAAATGCACTTCTGGTATATTTCTATTTTTGTATATATTGTATATGTCTCTGTGTCAAATTATTCTGTTAAACTCTGCTATAGATTTTAATAATTTGTTGATTACATGATATATTCTATTTAACCAATCAACTTGTTTGTAAATTGTAATAGTCATTTTATCCAATTAAGCCTTTTAAACCCAATTCCTCTCTTATTTGTTTCCTTGTCTTCTTACACTAACGAGGATCCACCATACAATATTGAATAGAAGCTGTAAAAGTTGGAATTTCTATCTAATTAAGCCTTTTCACTCCAATTCAATAAGAAATCTGATCAATTGATACACTGTAAATTAGAAACAGAAAATTAGGAACTTACATGTTGAATGAGGACCAGTGGTCAGAGAAGCATAGCCGTTTGAGATCAGTTGGCAGAGACACAATGGGATAAAAATTTTATTTTCAACTAGAGGCTGATGCACAAAGATTTGTTCAAGATAAGCAGTGCTCCCATAGCAGCTGATCCCACAGACTACACCCCCCCCACCAGAACACCAATCCTGTGCACCAGGCCTCTAGTCTCATATAAGTTGGCTATCTAAAATGTAAATAGCCCATATTCTTCCCTTGTCCACAGTGCCTTGGTAATTATATTCAGCCTTGGAATAGAAATGATCTTCTGAATTTTCCAAACCTCTCCACAGATTCGCTGAGTAGCAGCCTGAAAGAAAATTGTTCTCATTTGAGATGAATTTATATTTCATTTAAAAAGGTTTTTTTCTACACAGTCTCATGGTGGGAGTTGTTTGTTTGTGGTACATGCCAATCTTAAAAGAGGCTCAGCTTTTTAATATGTTAAAAAAAATCTTCCAAGGAAAAATAATAAATGCATTTCTAATTTTGTCCTTGTGGAATTATTCCATTGGAAAAAATTATGTGACACCCTGGACAGGTATTCAAAAACAGATGCCAATCCAGAGCAGTGGGGAGGGCACTCAGCCTGGGTGTTTTATCTGTGGAATCAGAGCTTCTTTAATTGTATTCATTTTAAGTTTTGTTTGAGACATTTATGTTTTCTCCAACATCTCCCTTGAGAAATTTATTTTTAAAATTTGGTTAAGAATTATTTTAATGGGCCTGCTCTTTGGGGCCAATTGATATAGAAAATGTTTTTTTACTTACTATTACATATTTGCCCAATACGATACTACAGTTGTTCTTAATATTTATTGGGACATATATGTCATTGAGAATATGATGAAATTATGATCTATATACCAAGAAAATGTTTTTTATAGATGCATGTAAATTGGAGGATATTGTATTCCCCAGATTAAGCTTCTATATTTTCCAGCTTTATTGATATATAATTGATATATAACCTTGTGGAAGCTTAGGGTTCATTTTGTTTATTTGTACACTTACACATTGTAAAATGATTGCCATCATAGAATTAGCTAACACTACTCTCATGTCACATAATTAAAATTTATTTTTATGGTAAGAATACTTATGATCTATCTTATTAATCAATTTTAAAATATACAATACAGCATTATTAACTATTAGAGGCCTGGTGCACAAGATTCATCCACAGAGAGGGGTTCACTCAACTCAGCCTGAACCCTCTCCAATTGGGTCCCCTTGTGGGATGATCAACTGCCATTTTAGGCCCAATCCTAGGGATCTGGCTTAAACCAGCAATCAGACATCCCTCTCACAATCTGGAACCAGTGGCTCCTAACTGCTCATGTGCCTGCCTGCCTGATCACCCCTAACTGCCCTCTCCTACAGGCCTGATATCTCCTCCAACTGCCCTCCTCTGCTGGCCAATTTGGTTCTGATTCGATGGTTCCTATGCCAGTGTCAAAAGCTTTGCCTCTTAGGTGGCCATTGGCTTCCCACAGCACCCAAATTTAGTTCTCATTGTTTTGTTCTTATGCCAGTCAAAAGCTCCACCTCCTAGACAGCCATTGGCTTCCGATAGCACCCACCTATAGTTCTGATTGGTCGGTTTCTATGCCATTCAGCATCTCCCGACCTATCTCTGGGCCTGATCAAAGAGGCAGGGCTTAATAGCAGCTCTGTGGAGGCCAGGAGAAAAAGAAAAGCCTGGCTACTAGCAAAGATCAGAAAGAAAGAGGAGAGAAAGAGAGAGGTAAGTACAATGATCAATACCTTCCACTGAGGCTACAAATCAGACCCTGACTCACATTCTGGGTCTCAGTCACCTGAGCAGTTAGTGCTGGGCACCAGGCTGCAGTGGGCAATCCAGCGCTGAATTCTGGATGGTCTGCTTTGGTCACACGCTTGGTCCCTTCCCAAGCCTAACGCCTCAGTGGAGGCTTTAGATATGTATGCAAATTAACCACCATCTTTGTTGGTTTAACTTGCATACTCACTCTGATTGGCTATGGATGTAACCGAGGTATGGTCAATTTACATGTTTCTCTAATATTAGGTAAGACAAGAGGTCTGGTACATGAAATTCATGCACGATGGGGAGGTCTCCCTCAGCACAGCCTTCACACCGTCTCCAATCTGGGACCTGGGGGGTAGTCAGACATCCCTCTCACAATCCAGGACTGCTGGCTCCCAACTGCCCACCTGCCTGCCTTTCTGATTGCCCCTAACCACTTCTGCCTGCCAGTTTAATCACTCCCTAACCACTCCCCTATCAGCCTGATTGATGCCTAACTGCTCCCCTGCCAACCTGTTTGTCCCTAACTGCCCTCCCCTTAAGGCCTGATCACCCCTAACTACCCTCCCCTGCAGACTTGATCACCCTCAACTGCCCTCCCTTGTAACCCTGGTCCCTCCCAACTGCCCTCCCCTGCAGACCTAGTCCTCCCACCCCAACTGCTCTCCCCTGCTGGCCATCTTGTGGTGGCCATCTTGTGTCCACATGGGGGCAGCCATCTTTTACCACATGGGGGCAGCCATCTTGTGTGTTAGAGTGATAGTCAATATGCATATTCGATAGGATAGAGGCCTGTTGCACAGGTGGGAACCAGCTGGTTTGTCCTGATCAAGTTGAGTGTTCCCTTGGAGCATGAAGTGGCCTGTATGAGGGGTCTGTGAGATTTGCAGGCTGGCCATGGCCCCCAGGGATCCAAGTGGAGGTTCTGGTATCTGGGATTTATTTATCTTCTACAATTGAAACTTTGTAGCCTGGAGCAGAGCCTAGCCTCCTGCTTGCTCCAGGCTGGCAGTTATTTCTGTTGGGATTTATTTATCTTCTATAATTGAAACTTTGTAGTCTTAAGTGGAGGCCAATACAGGCCAGGGCTGCAGAAGTTTGGCTTCCTCCATTGCCAGGGGCAACCTTAGCTTCCTGTTCACTGCAGCTCTGTGGCTGCCACCATTTTTGTTGGGATTTATTTATCTTCTATAATTGAAACTTTGTAGTCTTGAGTGGAGGTCTAGGATCGCCAGGATGTGTGGGAAGCTTGGCTTACTCCATCACTGGGGAAACTCAAGCCTCCTGCCTGCCTGCTCCATGGCCACATCCATCTTGGTTGGGGTTAATTTGTATACTCACTCCTTATTGGCTGGTGGGCGTGGCTTGTGGATGTGGCTTGTAGGTGTAGAAGAGTGAATGTTAATTTGCATATTATTCTTTTATTAGATAGGATACCCACCATGCTGTACATGAAATTCCCAGAACATATTTATCTTATAACATGAAGTTTGTACTCCTTGACCAACTCTCCATTTTCTCCACTTCCCAGACCCTGATAAATATCCTTCTAGCTTCTATTTCTATGAGTTTATACTTTTTAGGTTCCACATACATGAACCTTTTTTTAACTTATTTTTCTTTTTCTAAATTATTTCACTTGCCATAACATCCTCAATTTCCATTCATGTTGCTTCATATGACAAGATTTCATTTTTATCCTGAGTGAATAATATTCTATTGCATGTATCATCGTCTTTATCCTTAATATGTTAACAAACATATTGTTTCCATATTATGGTTATCCTCTATAACAAAAGGCTAATATGCAAATAAAGCAAACAGTGGAACAACCAAAAAACCAAACAACCAGTTGCTATGACATGTGCTGACCACCAGAGGGCATGTGCAGAACACAGTGGGTATTGGCAGTAGGTGGCAGAGCATAGAACATGGTAGGCGTCGGCCATGGTGGGATGGTGGAGCAGATGAGCAGGGGTGGGATGCCAGTTGCAGTCACTGGGGCGAGCCTCCTGTGGTTATGGTAAATAATTTGCTCCCGAGAGCCATGGTTTGGCCCAGTGCTCACACCTGCTGCCAGCACTGGCTCTGCTTGCACCTGCCGCAGTTACTGGAGCTGCCACTTGTACCCACTGCCAATGCTGGCCCCACTTCAACTGCAACCAGCACCAGAGCTACTGCTTGAGCTCACCAGCTGCCAGTGTCCAGCACTGGTCCCAATCGCTCAGTGCTGTCAGCAGGTGCAAGTAGTGACTGCTGGCCCCAATCACCTCCGAGGGCTTTCCATCTCCTCCTGTTCCTGAGGGGCAATTGGGGCAGCAGCTAACACTCGAACCCAGTGATGGCTCCAGCCCGAATTGCTCCACGCCATCAGTGGATGAGAACAGGGCCAGCACTGTCAGCATGTGGGAGCAGTGGTGGGGGAAGTAGGGCTGCTGGAAGACAGGAAACCGGGGGCCATGGTGGGAGGGGCCAGGCAGGGGCACAAAGATGGGCAGAGACCTGCCCCTGTGCCTACCGCAGCCTTGTGACCCACAGTTCCTTTCAAGGTGCACGAATTTTTGCACTGGGCCCCTAGTTGTAAATAATGTTGTGATTAGCATGGGTGTGCAGATATCTTTCCAAGATCTTGTTTTCATTTTCTTTGGACATATACCCATAAATGGGATTGCTTACCCATATGGTAGTTCTACTTTTAATTTTTTTGAGGATTCTCCATACTGTTTTCCATTAATGGTTGAACCAATTTACATCCTCACCAATAGGGCACAAGAGTTTCTTTTTCTTCACGTTCTCACAAACACATATCGCTGTCTTTTTTATAATGGTCATCTTAAAAGATGTGAGTCAATATCTCATTTTAGTTTTAATGTGTATTTCCCTGATAAATAGTGATATTGGGGCATATGTTCATGTATCTGTTGGCATTTGTATATCTTCTTTGAAAAAAATGTTTATTTAGTTCCTCAGTTCTTTTTAAAATCAGATTTTATTTTGCTATTATTGAGTTATATAAATTCTTTATATATTTTTAATATTAGCTTAACCAGATATGTGATTTACAAATATTTTCTCCCATTCTGTAGGTGGACATTTCATTTTCTTTATTGCTTTCTTTGCTGTGCAAAAGAATTTTAGTTTGATGTAGTCCAACTTATTTATTTTAGCTCTCACTTTTGGTGTTAAATAAAAAAAAATCGTTGCCCACATCATTGTAAAGGAATATACCCTTTATTCTTTCTTTTAGAATTTTTGTGGTTTCAGATCTTATGTTCATCTTAATCTATGTTGAGTTGATTTTGTCTGTGGTCCAATTTTATTCTTTTCCATATAGCTGTCCAGTTTTCCCACTACTACTTATTCTGTAGACTGTTCTTCCTATAGTGACTGTTCCTGGCTTGCTTATAAAATATTAGCTGACTGTTTACGCAGCAGTTTATTTCTGGCTCTTTATTCTGTTCCACTGTTTTATGTGTCTATTTTTCTTACTAGTGCCATACTATTTTGATTATTATAGAAATGTCTTATATTTTTCAGTATACAGATTTTTTTTTATCTCCTTGGTAAACCTATTTCTAAGTACTTTATTGTATTTTTTAATGCTATTAAAAAATAGGATTGTTTTCTTAATTTCTCTTTCTCATAGTTTGTGTTAGCGTATGGAAATGCAACTGACAATTACATGTTGATTTTTTATTCTGCAACTTTACTGAGAACATATATTAGTTCTAATATTTTTTTTTCTGGAGTCCTTAAAGTTTTCTGTATTTAATATCATGCCATCTGCAAATAAGGAACATTTTACTTTATTCTTTCTGATTTGGATGCCTTTTATTTCTTTTCTTTTCTGCTTGCTCTGCTAGGACTTCTGGTACTATGTTGAAGAAAAGTAGCAAGCGTGGCCATTATTGTGTTGATATTAGTGAAATATCCTGATCTTAGTGAAATACCTTTCAAGGTTTTACTGTTAAGTATGACTTTTGCTGTGGTCTGGTCATATATGGACTTTATTACATTGAGGTTTGGTCTTTCTATACCCAGTTTGTTGAAAGTTTGTGTGTGTGTGTTTATATTTTATCATGAAAGGATCTTTAATTTTGTCAAATACTTTTCTCTGAATTTATTGAGATTACAGGTTTTTTATTTTTAAAATTTAAATATTTTATTTTTCCATTGTCATTTATCCACTCTGTATCTTCTTCTACTTTCTTCTTCCTCACCCCACTGCAGTCACCACACTGTTCACCACGTCCATGAGTTCTCTCTTTTTCATTTTTGCTCAATCCATTCACCTTTCCCAATACTTTCTCCCCTCCCCGACCAGAGCTGTCTGCCTACTATCTATCTATGAGTCTGTCTCTATATTCCCTGGTAGTTCAGTTTATTAATGCAATTCCACATATGAGTGAAATCATATAGTACTTATCTTTCTCTGACTGGCATATTTAACTTTGCATAATGTTCTCCAGGTCCATCCATGATGTCTTAAAGGGTACTATTTTCTTCATTTTTATAGCAGTATAGTATTCAATTGTATAAAAGTATAGTTTTCTTATCTAGTTATCTACTGATGGGCTGCTTCCAAATCTTGGCTATTGTAAATAATGGTCCCATGAACATAGGGGTACATATATTCTTTCAAATATATGTTTTGGGTTTCTTCAGATAAATTCCCAGAAGTAGAATCATTGGATCATGAGGTAGTTCAATTTTTAACTTTTTGAGGAAATTCTATACTGCTCCTTAGAGGGAAAACATAGGCAGTAAAATCTTGAATATTTCTTTTAGCAATATATTTTCTGATTTATCTCCTTAGGCAAGGGAAACCAAAGAAAAAAATAAACAAATAAGACTATATCACACTGAAGTGTTTTTGCACAGAAAAGGAAAGAATGATCAAAATGAAAAGAATCTATTTGCCTGTGAGGATATATTAGCCAATGAAACGTCTGATAAAGGGTTAATATCCAAAATTTATATATTAAAAATCCTTACAAAACTTAATGTCAAAGGAAAACAAACAATCCAATTAAGAAATGGTGAAAGGATCTGAATAGATACTTCTCCAAAAAGGACACACAGATGACCAACAAACATATGAAAAGATGCTCACCATCATTAATATCAGAGAAATGGAAATTAAAACCACAATGAAATATCACTTCATACCTGTCAGAATGGTTATCATCAATAAATCAACAAATAATAGTGTTGGAAAGGATTAAATAAAAGGGAACCTTTGCATACTTTTGGTGGGAATGAAGATTGGCACAGCATCTATGGAAAGCAGTATTCTTCAATTTTTTTCATGATGTGTATTACATTGATATATTTGCAGATGAATCATCTTTGGATACTAGAATAAATCCCACAGGATTATAGTGTAAGGTTTTCTTAATGTTGAATTCAATTTGCTAATATTTTGTTGAGAAGTTTTACATGTACATTCATTAGAATTATTGGCTTGCAATTTTCTTTTTTGTATTGTCTGTCTAGTTTTGGTAATGGAGGCCTCACAAAAATGAGTTTGGAAGTATTCTCTCCTCTTCTTTCTTTTGGAAGAATTGAAAAGGATAGTGAAATAAGCCAGTCAGAAAAAGATAAATATCACATGACCTCACTCATTTATGGAATATAATGAACGACATAAACTGATGAACAAAAACAGATCTAGAGACAGAGAAGCATCGATCAGACCATAAAACCTCAGAGAGAAGATAGGGAAGGGTGGGGTAAAGAGGAGAGATGAACCATGGGACTTGTATGCATGCCAATAAGCCTAACCAATGGACATACACACCAGGGGGGTGAGGGAATGAGTGGGAGGGGGGGGGACAATGGGGCAATAAGGACACATATGTAATACCTTAATCAATAATAATAATAAAAAAACACGCCAAAACCAGCAGGGCTCAGTGGATAGAGCATTGGCCTGCCGACTGAAAGGTCCCAGGTTCAATTCTGGTCAAGGGCATGTATCTTGGTTGCAGGCACATTCCCCAGTAGGGGGTGGGCAGGAGGCGGCTGATGAATGTTTCTCTCTCATAGATATTTCTAACTCTCTATCTTTCTCCCTTCCTTTCTGTAAAAAATCAATAAAATATATTTTAAAAAATAAAGAAAAAAAATAAAAATATTGAAATAAAAAAAGAAAAAGGTTGCTATTAATTCTTTTTTCAAATGTTTGGAGAATTCACAAGTAAAACTATATAGTTCTG
Organism: Lasiurus borealis; assembly: GCA_004026805.1. Lineage (NCBI taxonomy): Eukaryota > Metazoa > Chordata > Mammalia > Chiroptera > Vespertilionidae > Lasiurus > Lasiurus borealis. Next base: position 20,358 of record PVJN01008842.1, read on the forward strand.
GACTTTTGTTTCTTTGAGGTTTTTTATTACTGACTCAATCCCCTTACTAGTAAATAATCTGCTAAGATTTTCTATTTCTTCATGATTCAATCTTGGTAGTTGTAAATTTCTAGGAATTTTTCTATTTCTTCTGGGTTGCCAAATTGTTGGTGTATAATTATTTATAGGAGTCTCATGATGCTTTGAATTTCTGTCAAACCAATTGTAAATTATTAATATCTCCTGTGTTATTGCTGATTTTATCTACTTGAATCCTCACTTTCTTTTTCTTGGTTAGTATAGCTAAAGCTTTGTCTATTTTGTATTTTTTTAACTGCTCTTAGTTTTATCAATGTTTTGTATTGGTCTTCCTGGATCTGGTTATTCATTTTATTTTTCTCCTGGTTAATTTCTACTCTATATTTAATTTATTTCTGTTCTTATTTTACTTTCTTCCTTTAACTATCTTTAGCCTTAGTTTGTTCTTATTTTCCTAGTGACATTAGAGACAAAGTTAGGTTATTTATTTGAAAAAAAGTTTCTAGTTTTCTTGATGTGGGCATTTATTGCTATAAACTTCCTCTAGGAGTGCTTTTGCTGCATCCATAAATTTTGGTATATTGTGTTTCCATATTCATTTGCTTCAAGATAATTTTTTATTTCTCTTTTATTTCTTCTTTGACCTATTGTATGTCAGAAGCATGCTGTTAAATTATATTTGTGAATTTCCCAGTTTTCTTTTTGTAGTTGATTTCTAGTTTTATACCTTTGCATGAAAAAGATGCTTAAACTTATTAAGACTTGTTTTGTGATCTAACATATGAGTTACCATGGGGAATAATCCATGTGTATTAGAGACATATTTTGCTGATGTTGGATAGAATGTCCACTAAATATATGTTAAATTAATCTAATCTAACATATTGCCTTTAAAACCAATGTTTCCATTTTTTATCTTCTATCTGGATAACCTATTGTTGAATGTGATTATTAATAGACATGAACTTACTATTGCCATTTTGTTAATTGGTTTCTATTGTTTTTAGTTCTTTTGTTCCTTTCTTTCTCCTTTACACTCTTATCTTGCAATTAAATAATTTCCTTTAATGCTGTGCTTTGATTCTTTTTCTTTTGTGTAATTACTTTGAGGCTTGCAAAAATGCCTACTTTTATTACAGGCTATTTTAAGCTCACAAGAACTTAACTTGAAAAGCATAAAAAAGTTCTACATTTCATGTTTTTGTTGTCACAATTTACATCTTTTTACATTCTATATCCATCAATAAATTATGGTTGTTAAAGTTATTTTTAATACTTTTGTCTTTTAACCTATATGCTAGAGACATCAATGATTCCCACCACCATTATAACATTAAAACATCCTTAATTTAACTATATATATTTACCTTTACCAGTGCAATTTAATACTTTTATATATCTTTCTGTTATTAATTAGTGTCCTTTTCTTTCATATTGAAGAAGTTCCTTTAACATTTCTTGTGAGGTTGCTTTAGTAGTAATCTATTTTTTCAGTTTTTGCTTCTCTGAAAAATACTCTCTTTTAATTCTGAAAGACAACTTTGCTTGATAGAATATATTTGGTTGGCAGTTTTTCATTCTTTCAGTATTTTGAATATATCATACCATTCCCTTCTTGCCTAAAAATTTCTGTTGAAAAATCTGCTTATAGTGTTATGGGGATTCCCCTGTATGTAACAAGTTGTTTTACTCTTATTTTTTTTTATTGTGTAAAGTTTTACATATGTCTCCTTTTACCCTAATTGAACCCCTCTGCCATCCCTTCTCAACCCAGGGAAGCCCCCACCACCAAAGTGTCTATCTTCATTGTTTATGTTAATATATATGCATATAATACTTTGGTTGCACTCTAACCTCCTCCCCCACCATTAGTCTCTAGATCGCTCTATTCTTGTTCATCAAATTATGTTGTTAATTATATCCCACATATGAGTGAGATCAGGTAATATTTCTTTCTTCAACTGGCTTATTTCACTTAAGCATAATGCTCTCCAGTTCCATCTTTGCTGTTGAGAATGGTAAAGGTTACTACTTTTTAATAGCAGCATAGTATTCTATTGTGTAGATGTACCACAGTTTTTTTTAATATATTTTATTGATTTTTTTACAGAGAGGAAGGGAGAGAGATAGAAAGTCAGAAACATCGATGAGAGAGAGACATTGATCAGCCTCCTCCTGCACACCCCACTGTGGAGATGTGCCAGCAAGCAAGGCACATGCCCCCAACTGGAATCGAACCTGGGGACCTTTCAGTCCGCAAGCCGACAGTCTATCCACTGAGCCAAACCGGTCTCAGCTGTACCACAGTTTTTTAATCTACTTATCTGCTGATGGGCACTGTTTCCAAATCTTAGTTATGCTAAATTGTGTGCTATGAATATAGGGGTACATATATCTTTTCTGATTGGTGTTTCCATTTTCTTGGGATATAGTAATAGAAGTGGGACCACTGGGTCAAATGGGAGTTCCATTTTAAAATTTTTGAGGAAATGCCATACTGTTTTCCATAGGGGATACATCAGTCTGCATTCCCACTAGGAGTGCACAAGGATTTTTTTTCTCCACATCCTTGCCAGCACTTGTTGTTTGTTGATTATAGTCATTCTGACAAGTGTGAGATGGTATCTCATTGTTGTTTTGATTTGCATATTTCTGATGATTATTGACATTGAGCATGTTTTCATATGTCTCTGGGCCTTTTGTATGTCCTCTTTTGAAAAGTGTCTTTTGACCATATTTTGATTGGATCTTTACCTTCCTTTTGTTAAGTTGTATGAGTTCTCTGTAAATTTTGGAGATTAAACCTTTATTGGAAATATCACTGGCAAATAAATACTTCCATGCAGTGAGTTTTCTTGTTTTTTTTGTTGATGGTTTCTTTTGCTGTGCAAGAACTTTTAATTTTGATGTAGTCCCATTTGTTTATTTTCTCCTTAGTCTTCATTGCCATAGAGGCTGTCTCTGTAAAGAGATATTGCTACGACATATTTCTGCTGTTTTGCTACCTATTCAAGTCCTTTGGCCATTTTGAGTCTGTTTTTGTGTATGATGTAAGTTGTTGGTCAAGTTTAATTTTTTTTTTTGCATGTATATGTCCAAATTTCCCAGCACCATTTAATGAAGAGATTATCTTGATTCCATTGTACGCTCTTGCTTCCTTTGTCAAATATTGATTGAGCATAATGGCTTGGGTAAACTTCTGGGTTCTCTGTTCTGTTCCGTTGGCCTATATATCTGTTCTTGTGCCAGTAATAGGCACTTTTAAGAATAGTGGCTTTGTAATATAGCTTGTTATCTGGTATTTAGATCTCTCCTACTTTGTTCTTCTTTCTCAGGATTGTTGCATCTCTTGGGGATCTTTTTTATTCCATATGAATTTCTGGAGAGTTTGTTCTAGGACTGTGAAGTTCACTGTTGGTGTTTTAACCAGGGAATGCAGTGAATCTATAGATTGCTTTGGGTAGTATGAATATTTTAATAAATAATGTTAATTGTATAAATCCATGATCATGGTATGTTCTTCTATCTGTTTATGTCTTCCTATTTCTTTTTTCAGTGTCCTGTAGTTTTCCAAGTACAGGTCTTTTATTTCCTTAGTTAAGTTTATTCTGAGTTACCTTAATTTTTTCTTGGTGCAATGGTAAATGGGGTTACTTTTTCATTTCTCTTTCTGTGGGTTCATTATTGGTATATAAAAAGGTCATAGATTTCTGGTGTTAAGTGTTTTTACTCCTGCTGTTTTTAAGATTTCCCCCTTTTTATTTCACTTTAAAATTTTTTAAATTTTATTTCTTTCATTATGGGTCTCTTTGCATTCATTCTATTTTCAACTCTCTAGGCTTCCTGGATCTGGATATTGATTTCCTTTTTCCCCAGGTTAAGGAAATTTTTAGGTATTATTTCTTTACTTAACTTTTTTTGCCCAATTTTTCCTTTCTTCTCTTTCTGGAATTTCTATAATGTGAATATTGGTCTACTTGATGGTTCCCTATAGGTTCCCTGAGTTATCTTTACTTATTTTCTTTTTTGCTGTTCTGCTTGTGTGTGTTCCTCAGTCATGTCTTTTAATTCACTGATGTATTTCTTCTTACTGATCTAATCTCCTATGTAAACCCTCTACTGAATTTTTGTTTTTAAAAATTTATCTTTATTGTTGAAAGTATTACAGGGGTCTTCTTTTCCCTCCTGTGACTTCCCTCCACTCTTCACCTATCCCCCAATAGGCTTTCATTCCACTATTGTCTGTGCCCATGGATTATGAATTTATGCATGTACTAGAGGCCCGGTGCATGAAAATTCATGCACTGGAGGAGAGGTCCCTCAACCTGGTCTGCCTCCTCTCACAGTCTGGAAGCCCTCAGGGGTGGAAGATGACCCAGTAATTAGGGGAAGGCAACATGCCATCACACCTCTGCTGCTGCCACTGCCAGAAGCACAAGCCTTGGCTAGCCCTGGTTACCTGAGACTCAGTAGCCCTGGGTAGCTGGGAAACTGCCATCTGAAGCTTGCCTGTGCTTTGGGCCATCCCTGAGTGGCTGGGAAGCTGCCATATGAGGGTTTCCTGTACCTCGGGCCAGCCCTGGGCAGGTGGAGGGCTGAGGGGACTGGGCACCACTGTCTTGGGCCTGTGGACACTGCCATATTTGAGGTCTTGACAGTCAATTAGCACATTCTTTCCTTATTGGCTGTGGGTGCCACCATCTTTGCAATGGTGTGAGGGTCAATTAGCATATTCCCTCTTTATTAGACAGGATGTTCTTTGACATCTTCCCTTCCCTCTGAAGTTCATCAGCCTGTTCCATGTTCCTTTGTCTTTGGATCTATTTTGTTCATCAGTTTGTTTGTTTGTTAGTTTTTTCATTAGATTCCACATATGAATGAGACCCTCTATTGAATTTTTCAGTCAGTTATTGTATTCTTTATTTCTGTGATATATTTATGGTACTTTTTAATATTTTATCTCTTTGTTGAAATTCTCAATATCTTTAGGTTTGATCTATTTTATGTAATTCTCTTGACATTTCCATTCTTTATTAAAACAATTTTTTTTTGCATTAAAAGTACCTAGCATGAGTCATTAGTGTTAAGGGTCCAAACAAATGAAGGTGACTTAGGAACCTGTATTCCAATTCTAGTTAGTAAAAATACAATCAGTCAAATTCTTTAATATATCTGGGTCTTGTTTTTTATCTGTGAGAATAGTGAATTTGAAATAGATGATCGTTATGACCTTAGAATTTTTAATAAATTACATTTTACTATTTAAATTCCATATCCTCTCTATAAATGGCCTTATAATAAATGTGTTTATATTTTTATGTGATTAATTTATTCATACATCAAATATTTAGTGAGTGATTACCATTAAGTAAATGGCAAGGCTCCAGAGATGAAGTAAATAAATTATATAGATATACAACATAAATAAGATCATACTCTAGAGTAAAGTTTCATAAGATTTTGCTAGTTAAATGAATTCTAGTAGATTAGAACACAATTATATAAAAACCTGTTTTCTGTTGAGATATAATAAAAGTTGACTACTGTGCTCACTTTGGCAGCACATATACTGAAATTGGAATGATACAGATAAGATTAGCATAGTCCATGCACAAGGATGACACCAAAATTCATATTTTTAAGAGGAACAAGGATTATAAAACCTATTTGAAGAAATAATATCAGAAAACTTCCCTGATTTGAGAAAGAAAAAATCACGCAAAGCACAGAGAGTCCCAAACAAGATAAACCTGAAGAAACTCACACCAAGACATGCAGTAATTATAACGGCAAATGCTCTTTAAGAAAGAATCTTAAAGGCTGCCAGAGAGAGGTAGAAAGTTACACACAAGGGATTCCCCCATTACCCCAATACCAAAACCAGATAAAGACAACACAAAAAAAAGAATTGTAGGCCAATATCCCTCATGAACAGAGATGCCAAAATCCTCAACAAATTTCTAGCAAATTGGATCCAGCAGTACATCAGAAAGATCATACACCATGACCAAGTAAGATTTATCATGGGGATTAAAGGATGGTACAATATCCACGAATCAATAAACATGATATATTACATAAACAAATTTAGAGATAAAAACCACATAGTCATATCAATTGATGCAGAAAAAGCACTTGACAAAATCCAACAACCTTTCTTGATAAAAACCCTCAGCAAAATGAGAATAGAGGGATCATACCTCAATATAATAAAAGCCTTATATGACAAACCTACAGCCAACATCATAGTCAATTGGCAAAAATTAAAACGATTTCCCTTAAAAACAAGAACAAGACAGGATGCCCACTTTTACCAATTCTGTTCCACATAGTATAGGAAATGCTAGGCATAGCAGTTAGACAAGAAAAAGAAATAAAAGGCATCCAAAATGGAAAAGAACAGGTAAAGCTGTCATTATCTGCAGATGATATGATACTGTACATAGGAACCCTAAAGACTCCATAAAAAATTATTAGACTTAACAAATGAATTTAGCAATGTAGCAGGATACAAAAATAATGCAAAGAAATCTATGGCATTTTTATACACCAATAATGAACTTACAGAAAGAGACTACAAAAGCAATCCCATTTACTGTTGCACCAAAAAAATTAAGATACCTAGGAATAAACTTAACTAAGGAAGTAAAAGACCTATACGCATAAAACTATAGGACACTGAAAAAAGAGATAGAGGAAGACATAAACAAATGGAAAAAATATAACATGGTTATGGATTGGTACTATCAACATTATTAAAATGTCCATACTATCCAAAGCAATCTATAGATTCAATGTCTTCCCTATTAAAATACCAATGGCATATTTCACTGTCCTAGAATGAACTATCCAAAAATTCATCTGGAATAAACAAAGATTTCTAAGAGCTGCAACAATCCCAAGAAAGGAGAACAAAGTAGGAGGGATCTCAATACACCAGATATCAAGCTGTATTACAAAGCCACTGTTCTCAAAACTGCCTGGTACTGGTATAAAAACAGACATGTAGATTAATGAAATAGACTACAGAACTCAGAAATTGACCCAACCCATTATACTAAGTTAATATTTGACAAAGGAGGCAAAAGCATATAATGGAGTCAAGACAGTCTCTTGAATAAATGGTGTTGTGAAAATAAGACATATACATTAAACACACACACACACACACACACACACACACACACACGCACACACACACACAGAGAGAGAGAGAGAGAGAGAGAGAGAGAGAGAGAGAGAGAGAGAACTAGACCACCAACTTATACCATACACAAAAATATACTCAAAATGGATGAAGGACTTAAGCATAAGATAGGAAAACATAAAAATCTTAGAAAAATCCATAGGCATCAAAATATCAGATATATGTTGTAGCAATATCTTTACCAATACAACTCTTAGAACAATGGAAACCAAGGAGAAAATAAACAAATGAGACTACATCAAAATAAAAAGCTTCTGCACAGCAAAAGAAACCATCAATAAAACAGCAAGAAAGCCCACTGCATGGGAGAACATATTTGCCAATGTAATATCTGGTAAGTGTTTAATCTCCGACCTTTACAGGGAACTCATACAACTTAGCAAAGGGAAGATAAACAACCAAATCAAAAAATGGGCAACAGACCTAAATATGTACTTTTCAAAAGAGGACATAAGGAAGGCCAAGAGACTGATGAAAACATTCTCAAAGTCACTAATTATCTGAGAGATGCAAATCAAAATGACAATGAGGTACCATCTCACACCTGTCAGAATGGCAATCATCAACAAATCAACAGAGGACAAGTGCTGGCAAGGATGAAGAGAAAAAGGAACCCTTGTGCACTGTTGGTGGGAATGAAGAATGGTGCAGCCATTGTGGAGTTTCCTCAAAAAACTAAAAATGGAACTCCCATTTGACCCAGTGATTCCACTTCTACTAATATATCCCAAGAAGATGGAAACACCAACCAGAAAGGATATATGCACACCTATGTTCATAGCAGCACAATTACAATAGCTAAGATTTGAAAACAGCCTAAGTGTCCATTAGCAGATGAGTTAAAAAACTGTGGTAAATCTACATAATAGAACATTATGCTGCTGTAAAAAAGAAGGAACTCCTCTCATTTGCAACATCATGGATGGACCTGAAGAGCATTATGCTAAGCAAAATAAGTCAGTTGGATAAAGATAAATATCACATTATCTCACTCATTTGTGGAATATAATGAACAACATAAACTTGCCAGAAACCAAACATTGTCTCACTAGTAGAAAGATGTGGACAGGAAACTTGGAAAGCTAGTCAACAACCATAATTGCTCTAACCACTCACTGTTTAGTTGAAACATTGTTAACTGAAGCAGCCTCCACCTCTGTTTGTGTTATGTATTTTTGTTATTGGAATTTCCTTTCTGAAGGCTGTGGGTGTATCCCATAGTCTCAATAAAAGAGATGGCAAGGCTAGAGTAGTGTGTAGTCCTCCCACTAGAGGTGGGCTCCCGCCTGGCCCCCAATATTCCCAAATTAATACTTTTTTAGTCTCTTTTCATTTGTATTTGATACGGCCTTCTCCAGAACCAGAAACCTGAACCATGCAGAATGTGAAAGGGGTTCCCACATCTGGTGCCCAACTCAAGACGTCTGGAGAAGATGATATTTTTCGCGTAGAATGAAGGAAGGAAAAAATTACACTGAGAAAAGGTGTGGGAAATTCACCACACGCAAAGCCCAAGACCAGCTGCAGAAACAGGATCTGTAAGTAAGTTGGGAACATCTTTCTCAGCCAGGCTAATGGGGAAGAATTAGAATTTTGGTTTGTATGCTTAAGGAATTAAAAGTTTCAGAAGGTATTCTTTTATAGTTTTTGTTTGATGTTATGGAACATAACCTTTGGTTTCCTAAAGAAGGTACATTAGATCTTGAGTGTTTGGCAAAAAGTTGGTCAAAATTTTTAAAAAAGCTCAGCAACAGGAATAAAAACTTACCTCAAAAAACTGTTTCCCCATGGGGAACATAATATTGCAATTGCTAGAGCCTTTTAGAGAGGCTGAGAAAGAGCCTTCTCCCCTGCTTCCCTCCAATCCTAAAGAGGACTGGGAAGAAAAATTGAAGGAATGGCCTTTATGGCCCCTTCACCTCCATGTCCTAATCCTGAAACATTTGATTTGCTGCCAGTAGAATAATTTATACAGAGAGCCATCAGAGAAGGAATGAAGGACATGTCAGTGGAAGAAAGGTTTGCTGTTCCTGTTATACAAGTAGCTGACCCGCAGCTCCCAAATCACATAATAAGACGCCATAAAAAACTTGATTTTAAAATGGTGGGCTTTACCAGCAAAAGGGGACCTTCAGGGAACTTTTAGTAAATCTATGCAGAGACCTACAAAATCATTTTCTGATTTTGTAGCTCGTCTCACTGGAGCAGTGAGATAACAGATTCAACATGAGATAGCAGGAGATATTTTAATTCAGCAGTTAGCTTATGAAAATGCCAATGATGATTGTAAGAAATGCCTGACCCTTTGAGAAGAAATAATATTACAGAGATGATTCAAGCATGTCAGAATGTGGGATCAGGCACTTTTCAAGTGAATTTACTCTCTGCTGCAGTAACAGTGGGAAATAAAAGGTGTTATAAGTGTGGAAAAGCAGGACATTTCCAAAAGGAATGTAGGCAGCTGAGAAGGACACAAAGTAGCGCTCTAGGTAGAGGCATAAACACTCAGCCTCTGAGAGATTCAATTTCTCGGTGCCCTAGATGTCAGAAAGGGAACCATTGGGCCAATCTGTGTAGATTGAAATTTCATTGAAACTGGCAGCCTCTAGATCAAGATAGAGGGCATGGTCAACTACCAGGAAATGGCCAGAGGTGTGCCCCCAGCCCCATTATCAATAGGGGAAATCTGCCTTGGGAGGTCCACAATGATTTCCCTCATCTGAGCAACTCCAGGAAGTGCAGGCCTGTATCTTAACAGCACTATAGCGGTCACTTTGACTCCTGATATTGCTTGGCAACCTATTCCTACAGGAATTTGGGGACCTATGCCTCTGGGAACTTCAGGATTAATTTTAGGGAAGAGTGGGAACACTCTAAAAGGACTAATTGTTCTGCCTGGAGTCATCGATTCAGATTATGAAGGAAAAATTAAAGTTATATTAGAATATAATCATATTATGCAAGTTACTCCAGGACAAATAATTGTTCAAATACTATTTCTACCTTAGGTTCAGCAAGGTGAGGCTATAAATAGGAAAAGAGAAATGCAAAGATTTAGAAGCTCGGACATTTATTGGATATAAAAATTAGCAAAACCCGTCCTATGATTAATTTAAGAATAGAGGGAAGCCGAGACCCGTTTGGCTCAGTGGATAGAGCATCGGCTTGCGGACTGAAAGGTCCCAGGTTCGATTCCGTTTGGGGGCATGTACCTTGCTTGCAGGCACATCTCCACTGTGGGGCGTGCAGGAGGCACTGATCGATGGCTCTCTCTCATCGATGTTTCTGACTTTCTATCTCTCTCCCTTCCACTCTGTAAAAAAATCAATAAAATATATTAAAAAAAAAGAATAGAGGGAAAACAATTTAGGGGTGTAGTGGACACTGGAGCGGATGCTAGTGTTATCAGCAAAGAATTCTGGCCTCCAACTTGGTCCACGGCAGAAGCTATGGGCTAAGCTATGGGTTGGAATTCCTGATGACAAACAATGAAGTGCTGCAGTGTTAAGATGGCAAGATGAGGAAGGACAGACAGCATGGTTTCAGGCCTACATCATCTCTAGAATTGCAGTCAACTTATGGGGCTGGGATGTTTTAGAAGGTTTACAGGCATGTATTATTATCAGCAAAGGACAGCCGTGAATGACTCAGATGGCATATCAACCTTTTTATGAGTGGACATTGCTCAATCTCCTCACCCTCATGCTGATCCTAAACAATTGAAAGATGATAGACCTTTATGGGTGGATCAGTGGTCATTAACCAAGCAGAAATTAAGTCATATTCATGAAATTAAAACAAGAACAAATATAAGCTGGTCATATAGAGCCTTCCAATAGTCCTTGGAATACGCCTATACTTATAATCCCTTAAAAGGCAACAGGAAAATGGAGATTGTTACATGATCTTAGAACAATTAATGCTAATATACATACTATGGGACCCTTACAACCTGGACTCCCAGCGCATTCACAAATCCCATTAAATTCGTCTCTTAGAGTGGTAGATTTTAAAGATTGTTTTTTCACTATTCTCTTGGCATCTCAAGATAAACAGATTTGCATTTTCAGTGCCATCTATTAATAATATAGAATCCATGAAAAGATATCAATGGAAGGTTTTACTTCAAGGAATGGCCAATAGTCTTACTTAGTGTGAAAAATATGTGACTCAAACTGTTCAGCCCTTAAGAGACAAATACTCCCAATGTTACATTATTCATTACATGGATGACTTGCTCTTAGCAAACGTCTAGAAAGAGCAGACCTTGGCCATATTTTCTCAATTAGAAGAGGAGCTCCCTAAATGGGGCTTAAGAATTGCTCCAGAAAAGGTACAGAAAGAAAAATCTTTCCAATATTTGGGAACCATATTTGAAAACCAATGTATTAGGCCTTAGAAGGTGAAGATAAGAAAAGATTGTCTTAAAACTTTAAATGAGTTTCAGAAATTATTAGGGGACATTAACTGGTTAAGACCTTATCTGAAGATCTCTACAGGAGAAATGACAAATTTATTTAGTTTACTTAGAGGTGACTCTAATCTTTCCTCTTCCTGAACATTAACAGATGAAGCTAGGAATGAGTTGCAAAGCATTGAACAGACAATTTCCTCAGCCCAAGTAGCATGAGTACAGCCCGAATTACTTTTATTGGGACAAATTAACCCCATCGCAAATAGTCCCACTGGAGTCATCTTTCAAAGTAAAAATTCTCCTGCCATTATTGAATGGGTCCACCTAGGGCATCAATCGTCTAAAACTGCAGTTACATATATAGAACAATTGGCCCAATTAATATTTCAAATTAGAAAACGTTGTAAATAGCTTAGAGGGGAAGAGCCCCAGTGTATCTATCTCCCTCTCACTGGGAAGCAACTAGAAATGTTATTTCAGACTGATATAAATTGGCAAATTGGATTAAGTGGATATTCAGGGGAACTTAGCTGTCACCTATTAAAACATAAATTACTATAATTTTTATATAATACCTCCATTATTATACCACAAAATACTAGGCAGGAACCTATTCCTAGAGCTTTAACTGTTTTTACTGATGGATCATCTAATGGGAAAGCTGCCTATCAAACAATAAATTCAGACTGAGTCATACTGACCAGTCATACTTCTGTACAAAGAATTGAACTAGAAGCTATTAAGACTGCATTGCAGGATTTCCAAGAGCTTCTTAATATCATCTCTGATTCCTTTCGTGCTGCAAACTTAGTGAATAGAATTGAAACTGCCCAGTTGAAATGGCTTAGTGACCAAAGTTTATTTTTTACTATTTAAACAAGTTCAGCAGATTGTACAACAGAGACAACATCCTTTTTATATCACTCATATCAGGGCTCATAGTGTCTTACCTGGTCCTTTAACAAAAGGAAATACACTTGTTGATCAATTGGTTGCTTTATTAAAAGAAGCCTTAGAATCTCATCAGCTTTTACATCAGCCTGCCAAAATGCTATCTAAACAATTCCCAATCACTCGACAGCAGGCAAAACAGATTATTAAAGAATGTCCCAGTTTCATGTTACTTCTACCTCAAGAGCCTAACACAGGAGTGAACCCTAGAAGTTTGCTAAGAGACATATCTGCAAATGGATGTAATACATTATACTTCCTTTGGATGCCTTGGGGAATTACATGTCTCTGTAGACACCTTTTCAAAAGTAATATGGGCTACTGCATCTACAGGAGAAATGGCAAAACAGGTTATTAATCATTGCCTAGCTGGTTTTGCTGTCATGGAAGTTCCAAAAATTATTAAAACTGTTAATGGGCCTGTTTACACAAACTGTCAATTCTAGGAATTTTGTAAAAGGGAAAAATCAGCCCATTGCAGGAATATCGTATAATTCCTTCCCAAGGACATGCCATTTTTGAATGACAGCATCAGCGGCTAAAATCCCAACTTGAAAAATAAAAAGGGGGGTGATGGAGAAATCACCTGTGGGAAGGCTACACCAAGCCTGAATTACTTTAAATTTTTTCACTTGTGATGCTGATGGAAAGACCTATGGAGCTATATTGGTGTCAGAATAAAACAAAAGAAAATGTTCTAGTTAAATGGAAAGATACCGAATCTGGTTTATGAAAGGGACCCCATCCATTATTAACCTTTGGCAGAGGGTATGCTTGTATATTTCCAGAGAATTTTTCCAAACCTGTGTGGAGTCCTGCTAGAAATATTAAACTGCAACAGGGATCTAAGAGAGAAACCAGACTAATAAGGACCTTGTTCCTGGAGCCACACCATACAGCAGCAGACAATCAACTACCTCAGCCACAGAGGGCAGCGACTCCAAGCAATCCACTGAAGATGAGGAGCAGGAAGGGCACGAGCCAGACAACACACAACCCGGAGACCACCTGGGGCATGGTAAAGAAGACGGTACAGACACCTGAGAACGTCCTTCCTGCCATGCTAGCAGTAATCAGCTGTATAGTAATATTACTTGGGGCAAATGGGGAAGTATTTTGGACTTATGTTCCTGACCCTTCATGAGTAAACCCCTTACGTGGGCTGATCCCCCGCCTAATGTAATCAGCAATAATACCAAACACCTTGGTCATCAAGGGGGAACATGGGTGGGACAAGGAAGTATAATTACACAGGTGTCACCACCCAGTTTCCCTTTTTTGTATGACACAAAATCAAACAACTGCTCCTTTGTGTGTAAAATTAAAGAGAGGTTTCTGGCTTGCGTGGACACCAAAGGACGGGAGGCAAAAGCAAAAATACGTCTAATATCACTACTTGCTTTTAGGAGAGGTGCCAAAAAAAAAAAAAAAGTAGTAAGACCTTGTCTATACAAAAAGAAATTGACAGCCAGTTTGAAATTGAATTGCCATGGCCTAGAGCAAAGAATATCCTTACATGATATTATTCTACAATGTCATTATAATTATTGATGTTTTACAACAGCATATTGTACAATTATCCCAAACAAACTTACAATTTAATTCTTTGAATGCTTTACAGCAATTTAAAAAAGGACATGAAAGGAATTAAGGTACTGGGAAGGCACTTGAGCATTCTATATTGGCCCTTCTTGTCCTTTTTGCCAAGAGGGACCCTCCCACAGCTGTTGCCTGAGCTTTCTGTTCATGCTGAAGTTGAAGCCTTGTGGTGGCTGGTAACATGGATCTGTCTCTCGCCCAATGGTGTGAACTGGGTCTTACCTGGAGAAGAAACCTGGGTTCCCCAAGATATGTGATTAGTGCTGAGGCCCCACCAGCAGGCGAGGGGATCCCAAAACAGGTGCTGGGTGTGGAGGCCCCGGGGGCATAGGCTACCAAGGAGACAGAACTGAACCTCACATCATCCTGCTTGGCCCTGGAGGATGGCTGGTTAGCCAGTGACAGGTAAGATTCCTCAGGGAAGGAACAACCTAAGACAGGCACAGTTGCAGAGGGGCCATCAGAAGAGAACTTGGGGATCAACAGAGGTGGGGCACACACCCTCACCCACCAACATTGCAGGGGCTTGAACCCTCGCCCCTTCTGAGGAAGGTCTCCCGCCTCCTGGCTGCTTTTCTTCCCACTCCCAGCTCAGATAGGGACCCAAGTAACAGACAGAGACTTGGCTGGCAGCAGCTGCCCTATGTCTAAATCCAGCCTAGCACCAGGAATGCTAAGAACCTACTTAAGAATGCAAATTATCCTTTCCATTAATAATTACAGGGTAAACTAAGATTGTTGTTAGAGTACAGTGGTACCTCTAGATACGAGTTTAGAGTTTAATTCATTCTGTAACCTTGAGGCGTGGGAAACTATGAGACGCTCGAGTCGAGGTAAATTGGTGGGTTGTGTGCAGCCGGCTGATCCGCGTGATTATTCCTATCTCAAATGTTGCTTGTATTTCAAAGCAAAAATCGCTCACTCGACAGCTCGTATCTCAAAAATCTCGTATATTAGGGCACTCATATCTCAAGGTACCACTGTATTAAATTTGACAATAAAATAGTAGTCAAGTTTTCAGATTAATTTAAATTGGCTAATTGAAATAAGTGAATATTCAAGGAAATTTAATTGTACTGGACAAAAAGTTATTCCTAAAGTATTAACTAACATTTCTATTGGTAGTTCATCTCATAGTAAAATTGCTTAACATACAATACACCTAAAGCAGTCATATTTTTGTGCAAAAAAATAAAATTTAAAGTTATCAATACTGCATTATAAAATTTTCCAAAAGCCTCCTAATAATTAAATAAAAAAGGGAGAATAGTGGATTAATATCATGTAAGGAAAAATGTCCTGTAAGTAAATTACATCTAGAAAAATTTTTTTTATTTTGAAAAATAATTATCATTTGTAATGCTAATAGCAAGACACCTATGAAAAACACACATGGTATCAAAATAAGCCAAAGGAAAAACATTTGGGGAAAAATAAAAACGATCTCAAGTCAAATTTATAGAAAAAGATTCCTTTACTAACTTTTGGTTGAGAATGTGTTTGTATATTTTCAGAAAACAACTCTAAGACCATGTGGATTCCTACAACAGAGAGGAATTAACAGGAATGCTTCAGCTATGAAGACAAGAGGAGAAACCGTCCAGAGATGGAAGACTCTGACAATGCTTTGTCATACTAACAGTGGCAGCTGTGCATTGTTGCAGGTTGCCCAGGACCAAACCAGAGAGGGTCGGACCTGCATTACCACCATTTGTCCACCATCCAGATATCATTGCTGACATGTACACATAAGTAACTGTTGGACATTGAAATTGGGACTCAAAAAACTGTTGGCCCAGAAAGGGACTTACTACAGACTGATTCATTTACCTCTCAGCATAGTCATTGTTGCTTGTCTCATTTTTTGTTCTTATATGTTTATTTCTAGTCTGCAGATGCAAATTTTTTGAAGGAAAGAAACGGGGAAGATGCCAGAAACCGAATATTGTCTCACTAAAATAAAGATGTGGACAGGAAACCTAAAAGACTGGTCAACAACCATAATTACTCCAACTACTCACCGTTTAGTTGAAACATAGTTAGCTGAAGCAGCCTCCACCTCTGTTTGTCTTATATATTTTTGTTATTCGAATTTCCTTCCTAAAGGCTATGGATGCATCCCATAGTCTCGATAAAAGGGATGGCAAGGCCAGAGCAGTGTATAGTCCTCCCACTAGGGATGAGCTACCACCTGGCCCCCAATATTCCCAAATTAATACTTTTCTAGTCTCTTTTCATTTGTGTGCCGTGTGACATTTTCCAGAACCTAACCTTGAACCGGAACCTTGAACCATGCAGGACGTGAAAGGGGTTCCCACATGAATTGATGAACAAAAACAGGTCCAGAGACAGAGGACCATCTATCAGACTCTCAAACCTCAGAGGAAAGACAGGAGAGAGCCGGGGAAGGGAGGGAGATCAACCAAAGGACTTATACACATGCATAAGAGCATAACCAATAGACACAGACACTAGGAGGATGAGGGCATGAGTTGGGGGTAGAGGGACATTGGAGGGATAAGGATGCATATGTATACATTAATTCATAAAGAAAAAGAAACCTATATAATTTTATTAACCAATATCATTCCAATAAATTCAATAAAAATTGTAAAAATTATGAATCCATTTCAAATAAGCAAAATTTGCCAGATTTCAGATTTAAATGCTTGTAAAATGTTTTTAGGGACAGAGAACTAAGAAATTTATAATGGCAACAAGATGGCATTGCTAATAAAAGAAAATATTCATATTTCAATTTTTTAAATAGTTAATAGTTTTAATTATATAATTGACTTTGATGATAAAATGAAAATGGTTCTGATGATTCATATTAAAAGAAAAATGGTTCCTTGACTTTACATAATTTAAAGTGTTGGGTTTTGGAGTTGAGGAAGAGCATTTTGCCAGGGAGGTAATTGCTTGGGATTTGTGTTTTTTTTTTTTTTTTAATATTTTATTTTATTTTATTTCAGAGTGGAAGGGAAAGGAAGAGAGAGATAGAAACATCAATGATGAGAGAGAATCATTGATTGGCTGCCTCCTGCAAGCCCTCTACTGGGGACAGAGCCTGCAACCAGGGCATGTGCCCTTGACTGGAATCAAATACAGGACCCTTGGTCCACAGGCTGATGTTCTATCCACTGAGCCAGGGCTTGGAATTTGTTTTTATGAAGGAATATGGAGGGAGGTGCTATACTTTTATTTCCAAGGAACCTTCATGGATTCATGCCATTATTGTTCCATGTCAAATCTGTTTCTTTTAACCTTCTGTATTAGACATTTGCAAAACACTGCCTGAAAGAGAAGACTCAGCTTTCCCATATCTATATTTTCTCCATCCTGGAAAAGATAAAGGCAGACTCTAAAAATGGCTTAGAAATAATTGCATTCTTCATGCTTTGCAATTCAAGAATGAGGCATTTTCAGCAGCTTCACAGTAAAATCAGGGCACATAGTGGTCGATTCAGAAAATTGCTCAGGAGCAGGGTAACTCCACACCTGTGCAGGGACAGCAATGCTCCTCAGCCATGTTGGACTCAGCCTTCCTTTAATTCTTTCACTAACTCAGCTTAGGTCACTATTTTCTCAGTGTGTGTTAAGAATCTTGTATGCATGATACATATACTACACAGATGTTGCATGGAGTAAAACAGAGAAATAGCCTCTACTCCATCCTGAATTCACTTATTCATTCAGCAAATATTTATTTATTTATTTAATATTTTATTGATTTTTTTTACAGAGAGGAAGGGAAAGAGAGAGTTAGAAACATCAATGAGAGAGAAACATCTATCAGCTGTCTCCTGCACACCTCCTACTTGGTATGTGCCTGCAACCAAGGTATATGCCCTTGAATGGAATCGAACCTGGGACCTTTCAATCTGCAGGCAGATGCTCTATCCACTAAGCCAGGGCAGCAAATATTTATTGGATGTCTACATGTACTAGACACTATTTGAGGCATTGAGGGAGTCATGCTGAATAGGACAAATATGCATAGAAAGGCAATCTAGAGGAAAAGGCCAAATCAAAATCCAATAAGTAGATAAATTAAGTCATTTAAAATTTTGATAAATTTGATGAAGGAAATAAACAAGTTTCTGAGATAGAAAACAATAGGAGAGAGGAGCAAGTTTTTGGCAGAGATATCAATGAAGGCTTGTCTGTGGACTTTACACTTTATGATAAATTTTAGATGAAACCCCAGGAATGAGATGGAGACTGGATGGAAGAGTGTGTCAGGCAAAGGGAAGGGTGTATGTAAAAGTTCAGAAGTAGGAAGAACTAGGTGAAACTGAAAAGAGACCAATGTAACTAGAGCACTGTAAGGAGAGAGAATGGCAGGGAGAGGTGAGACTGAGTGGTGGGCTGGGGCTGTCATGAGGGATTGCAGATAGTTTGTAGGGCATTTTATTCTAAATGCAATGGGAAGCCATTGAGGGCTGTTAAGTTGGAACTTAACATAATTAAACTTGTTTTAAGATCATTTGTTTCTGTGTAGGAGTATAGTGGAAGGGGACAAAAATGAAGGGCTATAATACTGTTAGAAAGCTGTTGTGTCATCCAGATTAGAGATGATGTTGGCCTGGAGTAGGAGGGATGAAGTGAAGATAGACAGGAGTGAATAGATATTTTTTTATGTAAAAGACTATACTATGCATATAAAAAGAGATATGAAAATTACACCAGGAAGTATAAATGCAATTCTTGCATAATAAATAATAACAGATCTTGTAGTCCAATATTTTTATTTGACATGTAAGTTTGACACCCTGAGAGGAAAAGAATAGTTAGTGGAAGACTTATTTTCAAAATGCCTCTTTTAATATCCTTTTTTGGTACATTTCCACTTGAACTTTTGAATTATAAGAATAAAAGTATTAATCCATTTTTAACAGGTTATATTTTACAATTGTGAAAATAAAGATGATTGTGCCATCAGGTAAAACCTGATGTGATCTATTTGTCCTGAATACTGTTACATACAGAAAATTGGTTGAAGATAAACATTTTTTTTTTTTTGGAGGGAGGTAGGGGAGATGTTGGGGAGAACAAGGACCAAACTTAGAAGTATTTAGATGGTTTAGAACAGTACATTATATCTTAAGCTTAATTTCTGAGTACCAAGAAAAGAACACTTATTGGGTTACACATGCAAATCTTTAGCATTTTTTTGCAATGTACCATCTAACTTAGCAGAATATATGAATAGGTAGAAAGAGGAGGCAAGTAGAGGAAACTGCTTCCTTGGTCCCAAGCCGTCCTTGGTTGTTCCCTCCTCCTGGTTACTAAAGTTTGACTAAAGTAATCAACCATCAGTAAGTAGCTCAATATGGGTCATAGAGGTAATAAATACATCATGAAATCACAGAGATAAGGCTAGCTTCTCTCTGGGCTAACTAGTTAAATGGATGGGGGTTTGGTATTTTCTTCACTCTCTAAATGAACAGAAACACCATTTGAAAATTTCGTATCAGTAGTCATATTGTGTTCTTAATCTACCAATGCCTGCTTGTCTTACTCAAACACTTTGCTTTTCTGTAAGTGCCTGATTTAATTAAACTGATATCTTCCTTTAACTACGGATGTAAGTAGACTCATGTACAGTTTGTCTCTCTTGTAAAATACAATGAATTAGACAAACAGCAGCCTGGCAAAGTGTAAAGGAAAGAGAAAAATAAAACTAAACTCTGAATCATTTTTTATTCTGTGATTTGGCTATGATCTTTGTTGTCCAAAGAGTTTTTGGTCAATCACCTGATCATCATCTTCAGAGATTATAGGTCCACACTGAGCTGCTTTCTACTCAACTTTGAGTAACTTAAATAAATGCAAATTATTAGGTAACTTGCATCTTAAAATATATTCCCATTTTTCTCTTTTCTTAACTCATCTCCCTCCTTATTTCGTTTTTTTCTTTCTAGTATACCCAGTGCTTTATTTATTTTTAATATGTTTCTTTCTTTATTGATTAAAGTATTACATATGTGTCCTTATCTTTGCCCCCGACCCCCACTCAGCCCTCACTCCCCTGGTGTCTGTGTCCATTGGTTAGGTTTATATGCTTGCATACAAGTCCTTTGATTGATCTCTTTCCCTCACTTCCACCCTGCCCTACCTTCCCTTTGAGGTTTGACAGTCTGATCAATGCTTCTCTGTCTTTGGATCTGTTTTTTTTTCTTTCATCAGTTTATGTTGTTCATTATATTCCACAAATGAGTGAGATCATGTGATATTTCTTTCTCTGACTGGCTTATTTCACTTAGCATAATGTTCTCCAGTTCCATCCATGATGCTGCAAATGGTAAGAATTCTTACTTTTTTTACTGCAGCATAGTATTCCATTGTGTAGATGTACCACAGTTTTTTAATTGACTCATTTGCTGATGGGCACTTAGACTGTTTCCAAATCTTAGCTATGGTAAATTGTGCAGCTATGAACACGGGAGTGCATATATTCATTCTGATTGGTGTTTCTAATTTCTTAGGATATATTCCTAGAAGTGAAATATATCTGTGTCTAATGGTAGTTCCATTTTTAATTTTTTGAGGAAACTCCATACTGTTATCCACAGTAGCTGCACCAGTGTGCATTCCCACCAGCAGTGCAAGAGGGTTCCTTTTTCTCCACATCCTCATCAGTACTTGTCATTTGTTGATTTGTTGATGAATAATTTCCAGGCAAGACCAATTAAATGCATCTAAATTTTTATGAAAAAAAGACATGGTGGTAGTCTGCAGAGTAAATAGTTTAACCTCTGTTTTTACATCTATCAGACAGATAGATATAAAAGCATGGGATAAACCATAAAACTTAATCACACATTCAGGAAATGTGTGATAATTTTTAAAAGCCTAATGGAACAGTCTAGTTCTTCTAGAAGTGATCCAATGACAAAGATTATTGCTAGATTGAGGCTTTTTCAGGTTTTTTTTTGAAGTAAACAATTGCATAAGTTATAGTAAAAATTTGGTGTGGCTTGGTTTATAAAGCATTTTAATATCTTGGTTAAGAGGCAGGCTACAGCTGGAAAACTAGTGAAAAAAGGAGGAACTTGACTGTGTTTGCAATGATTTATTTCTCCAAAAAAAGGGAAATACATAACTAGAGCAAGTAAAGCCAAATATTGATATCTTTTTTATCTCGTTGATGGCTACATAGGAGTCAGTTCTTATTTTTCTATTTGTTTAAGATTGTTATTAAAATGTGAAAGGGTGCGATTGCTGTCATCCTCATTTTTTTTTCTTTTTAGAGATGCATATTGAAATTTATTGGAATGAAATGACATATCTGGGATTCTTTAAGATACTGTAGATTAATAAGAAAATAAAAAAGTTTTTAAATTGTCAGATGGGTACTAGACTTATCAGGGTAATCACTTTTTAAATTATATAACTGTCTAATCACTATGCTGTACACCTGAAACTAATATAATAATACAAAATAAATAGAACCAGTGTGCCACAATTTTGATATACATTGAGTCCAGATGAATCACATGCATAAATATTTTCAAATACATCATCTTAAAATTGTGATAAGGATGCTTAGATGAACAGCAACAAAAAAGGAATTAATGATTAATTAAGGAGGTTAATTAACATGCATTCTTTTCCCCAAATATGGTTTCTAAACATTTCAATTCTTTTGCTTATAAGCAAATGTTCAAAAAGTTTGGCTGGCTTATTTTTTATGAGAACAGAGTTACTGTAGTGACAAGTTAGATTCCTGGGAAATTCTCTTTGCTGTGTAATCCGTATTGGTTCATTGTATAATCCTGTAACCATTGTTTACATCATCCTTGCAACTCTGTATTATCCATCTGCTTCCTCCAAATAAAAACTTTGACGATGAAGGTCACTTCAAAGCTCTGTTTTATGGGAAAAAATGAGTAAAAGCAGGAATTAATGCGAGTTAATTGAGGAACATTGTGAAAAGTTCCGTTGAAACTGAAAGAACATGGGGACATTCTCAGCAGGACAGAGTCCTGGAACTGGTGGACATTTACCACATCAACAGCTGTGACTAAACACTAGTTGTAATTTACTTATCAGAACTCATCTAAATAACTTTTTTTTTTTTTAGATTGTGTGCTATATCCTTGTTTCCTCATGAAAAACACATTTTACATAAAAAGTCACTGTAATGCAAAGTTAGTTTAGTTCTTGGAATTTTTGTTAGGAAATTTTTGCACATAAAATGAAAAGACAGTGTTATTTGGATATTAGCACACATCTTTTATCCTGCCCCAAAGGCAGGATAAATCCTTTATTGTGTTTCCTTAATTTTTCCTATGTCCTGTATATTTTGGACTTGTTGGCATAGCGTTGTATCCTGTGTTGGTGTTTCTGTTTTGGTTAACCAGACTAAGCTCAGAATTCAGGTCGTTTTGTGCCCATCCCAATGCATGTTAAATCAATTATGGAGGCACTGGTTTGAAGTAAAAACATTTCTACCCAAAAGGCCCTGCTAAAGCTGTTAGATTCGATTAGGTACAAATTCTGTCTTCAGAATTTGAGTTTCATATTCCAAGCCAAAACTCAGTTCCCTAGCTCTTCCCTCTATCCACACATACGTTTGCCATGGAGGCTATGTTTCCCTGCCCTGCCACCCAGTCCTGAAAAGACATGGAGATTCTCAACCCTATTCTGAGAAGCTGATTACATTGACCAATTGGGTTTGGAAGAATTCTGAAGGCTTCTTTTTTGGGGGGGAGGAAGTGAGAGAGGGCATTTTTTGTTGGTTACTACTGAAGAGATTTGGGTTTGAGGTTTTATTTTCATACCAGGGTTGGGTAGCAGAGATGGAAATCGAGTTAAAACTGGCACGTCTCTGTGGCTTCATTCGCTTTTCTTCTCGCCATGGGACAAGTTGGCATCAAAGTCTTGTTTTGAAACCCTGAAGTTCAAATCTTAGACAATCAGTGCCAGTAGTGTGAGCTGAAAATGCCTGGTTTGAATTTCCATAGGATTGTGAGGACCCAAATAAAAAAGTTGAATGGAAGTTTGTCTTAGTAGCCAGTAGATGCTCTTCTTTTTATGGGATCCAGGCACTGTCTTAGAGAATATCACGTTAAATTTGCACCAGCCCTTCCAATATTGTCCATAGTATCTGGTTTACCGGAGAAAAGAATCCCTGTGTGAAAGGAAAAAAGAGACAGCATGGATTGTTGAGTTTTGAAGAAGAGCTTGTGGGTATTTTGTAGAAGAAATAGATGAGATTAGGGTGGCTGAATTTGTTCATTGTGGAACATTGGGAGAAAAATGGATGAGGATTTTTAGACTTTTTTTTTTCCTCTATAAGTGGAATAATCTTTGGAATCACTTTGACAAATTTAAATAAAGGTTTACATTGCTTTTAACTACTTTTTCCACCCCTTATTTTTTTTAAAGGTCAGACTTTCAAAAACAGAGTGCACAAGCACTGACATTGATTAAAAAGTGACATTAGTTTAGACTTGTTCTTATGGTAAATTGCACAGTTTATTTAATATTTTAACTCAATATTCAGGAACATTTTTAAATCTCTCTTTTTATTAGTTTTTCTTCAATATTACATTTTAAAATTGGAAATATCTCCAATTCAAGTCAATGTAACAGGAGATTTAATTATCTCTATTAGTTTTTCTATAATATTAGATTTTGTAACTGGAAATATTTTCAACTTCAGGCAGTATAATATATTACTGATTAATAAAAGGGGGAGTAGACTACTTATATGCAAAAATGAAGAACAGGTAAGAGACAGTGTAAAGACACTTGCAACCTCCCTCTTCACCACCTTGGCTATATATATATTGAAAAGATTTTCCAATTAGATTGTTCAAAATGCCTAGCTAAAGTTCAACTGGATGCAATGGGAATGTAGTTAATATACTTTTAAAGATTCCTTTTCAGATAAAATTGCTGCTGGGTACAATATTTACAGTTTGGTTTGGGTATTTTGAGAAGAGGAAAATGAATTTTGGTATTTTCTATAGATTAATATCTTCTTTGTTTTTTGGTTGAGATGGGGGTGGGGTGTTTAGCCTACACAAAAGCACAGATGTTATTATTTATATATGTAATAAAGGTCTATTTTTTCTCAAAAAATAAAATTTTCAGTTTTTTTATTGAACAATAAAATCAGGTTGAAAAGCTTTTCATGAATGGTGATCTGAAAGTAAAATGTGAAGCTTCTGTCAAGTATCCCCCAGCCTATATACCTTTAATCATTATCTCTTTTTTAAAAATATATTTTATTGATTTTTTACAGTGAGGCAGGGAGAGGGATAGAGAGTTAGAAACATCAATGAGAGAGAAACATCAATCAGCTGCTTCCTGCACACCTCCTACTGGGGATGTGCCCACAACCAAGGTACATGCCCTTGACTGAAATTGAACTTGGGATCGATCCTTCAGTCCACAGGCCAACGCTCCATTCACTGAGCCAAACCAGTTAGGGTATCATTATCTCTTTATTATGAGGTATATTTGAAGAAACATAGGCCAAAAAAGACAACTGATATGGGTGTGAGCCTTAGACCAATGATAGCTCACATAATTTATCAAGGAGGGGTGTTAAAAAAAACTCTTAAATTAGAGAAAATGAAAGATATACATATCATCATCTCAGATGCAAGAAACATGAGTGTTTATAATCCCACATCAATACCTAATTTTATTATATTTTCTGGTTATTCAAATCTGACTCAATGTACATTCTGGTTGTACTTCCATGCAAAGCACAGAGAGTTGTTGGTTTACTCTAGTCTGGCTATTAGTTAGTAGCTTTTGGAAGAAAAGAGTTTAACCGGGTGCTGGAGAATGTTATTATTTTATTTGGGGGAAAGTTGAAGATATCATTTTAAGTATGATTAAAATATGTTTTTAATCAATACATTATGAAATGTATGATGTTTAAAATTGAAATGGACTAGGAATGTTTCTGTTTATTTAGGCATTCTTGTAGTCTTGCTTTCCACTTCAGTCCTCCCAGAGGAAGTAGGAAAGGAGGGGAAGTCAAATTAATCATGCTGAGTGAGTCTCTGGCTAGGCCCAATTTAATTTTCGTACTTGATAGGTAATATCATAGCTATATGAATTCAGACTTTAATGAATTTCAGAATCAAAAGATTTCTGAGAAGCATTAAGGCTGAAAATAAAGATCCTTCTAATAAACTGAAGAAAATAAAGTCAATGAGACCTAACTTACAGGAATGAAAAGGACATCTAAGCTCAAGATGGGCCTTGTCCCCAACTCCAGAAAACAGATGACTCAACTCTTACCTAGAGGGGAGTGTCTGCCCAACTCTAAACACTCTTCTTTCTGCAGGGAAGAATTCTATTTTGTTCTTCAATGAATAAAAATTATAAGGGTTTTCCTTTTCAAAATCTGAATCTCTCCTACTTTAGCCAACTTCAAAGAGAGGTGGTCATCCATCCTATTGTGATTCTGAGACACAGCACAAATAAGAACATAGAACCTCTTCACATTATTGTAAAGTGTACCAACAACACTGAATTGAGAGAAACATTTTTTCAGTTTTTGAACTTCTTTTTCCTTCAAATTTATATGTTATTTTTCTTAAAATGGTATCAGAAATAAAGAACCAATTCACCATGCCTCTCAGAGAGTTGATAATCAAATGGGCTGTTAGATTTAAAAACAAAAAAAGTGCTTGATAATCCCCAAATTGTATTGGAATGTGAGAGATTATTTCAACAGCTCTGACCCCCATGAGCTGTATCATTGTAGGCCAGCCATTAAAACTCACTGGGTCTTGGTGGCTTTATAAGAAAATGAGGAAGGTTGAATTAAATGTATTTAAGACTGCTTCTGGTTCAAATATGCTATGATTTCAAGATTTTTACTCTTTAGTTAATTCAAGTTTGTTCTAAAAAAAGAAAAAAAAAACACACAACACCATATAATCATCCCAAAGGCAGATATTCCTGAAATTGTGTCAGAAAGTTTGGGTTTGAAAATAATTGTTTAGTAGATATTATTTAAGGTAGATCTTAGGAGTCTTATACACTTTCTTCTTTCACAAGAGGGGCAAACGTTCCTGGTGAAGAAATCCTAATTATACACTAAACAATCAGAAGAATTTGGCAGATATATTGCCCAGAGTGTCCAGAACTTTCACATTTTATGCTGGTTTGGGAGGTTGGTTTGTAAAGTATTTTCCAACATCTCATTGCTCCTAATTGAATCCTGAAGGCTTTTCCTGACAAATGATTACAAATTTTACGAAGTCTGAGAAGGCCTTGAATGTGGGTAGAAGCAGTCTGCTGTGAAAGTCCTTCATTTCTCTCTCAAGGCTCTACTTAGGCAAATGGAGACCATCTCCTGCTGCTTGATTGATGCCTATACAGGACTTTCCAAGATACAGATTGCTGGTGCATAGGGTTTAAAGCAAACCCTACAGTGCTGCCAGGGAATGTGGTTTTGAGTCTGGAGGTTATATATTCACATCTCTTATTCCTCTTGGAGTCACTTTTTCTGCTCTGTTGAAGGTGAAATGAGTTGAATGACAAAAGGGAGCCAATTAATGATTGATGGTATTTTACCTTTTTTTTTTTTTTGAAATTCATTAGTGTTTTTCAAGATCTGAAAGTTGATTGTTTGAAAGTTCTTCAAAGGTCTGAATGATGACAAAGTTTAGCTTCTTCTATCTTTGTGATTTTCTCTCACGAGGCCAGAAGTGATTTCTTAAGAATGAAAAAAAGTTTTGGAAAGGTATATAGGCTTTACTTTTTATGCTTGCTTAATAGAAGTAAGATGTGGCACTAATGAATTTTGATTGTGTTATTGGCTAAAAATCAAGACATAGCCTAAATTATAGTGAAGGGAAATTACCTTAGAAGTCTTTACTGTCATAAAGGATATGTGATACCCAGAAAAGTAATTTAAGATTCCAGAAGTAGGAATCTTATCACTGATAAATGATATTGTCAACAGGATAAGAGAAGAGTATTAGAGGTGATCTCTTGATTTTCAATAGCAATTAAGTTGGTCAACCAATAGCAACAGTTTGCATATTTTCAGCTATAATTTTTCCTATTCATTTTAAATTATGACTATAATTACATTATAATATATATATATGTATATATATATATATACATATATATATGTATGTATATATATATATATATATATACATATATATATATATACATATATACATATATAATGTTATAATTTTTTCTGGTTTAATATTTTATATATTTTTCCAGCTTTATTGAGATATACTTGACATATAACATTTGTAAGTTTAAGGTACAATGTAATGATTTGATATATGTATATATTGCATCATTTAAACATTTTAATTCAAGTGTTATATAACCTCTTCATAACCATTGATATTTTAAAAAATGGCTACCTAATAGTGTGCAGTATGGATGTATTATAGATTATTAAACATTTATTTATTGATATTTCAGTTATTTTAAATCCCACTGTTACAAATTACAAAAAACATCTTTGTAGCATAAATATATTTTCTACAAATTTCTCTTTTTTCCCTTATGAGAGAGTCCTGAATATTAACTATTCTTCAAATTATCATAGAGCAATAAAACTTTAGAGAACTTCACTGACTTTATAAGTGAAAATACATGAGTGCTAGGATGCTATGAACAAATGTTAAGAGTATGTTTCTGAAATGAGTTTTATGGATAAAATAGTCAGGTTTAGGGAGTTTTAGGACTAAAGAAGGTCCATTGGGGAGGAAGGCATAGATGAGAGTTTGGAGCTGCCAGAAGGCATACATTCAAGAAGAAGAAAAAAAAAGTGCCATAGGATAAGGAGATAGGGAAAAGCCACAGGGTATAGGGAGAAAGGAAACAAACTTTCAAAGATAGAGAGATGTTGACAAATGGGAGAAAAAGGGAAACAGATTTTAACAACAAATAAAGAATTCTACCACTGAAGGGGGTGAGGAAGAGGAGGTCACTACATGGGGTTGAGGCTGCTATTCTGCAAAAGATTGACCAATTAGAAGCAATATGAAGAAATGAAGAACTACAGCCCTTATAAACTTTAGCAAAAAAAAAGTTTAGTGGGTTACCTCCTTATATGAGAATCTATTTTTGCTTCCAATAAATTTCCACCTTTTTCATCTACCACCTTTTGTCCTTGGCTTCATTCTTCGAATCCATCTGGACAAGTAGCCAGGAAAGAAATAAGACATTATAGGTAAATTATAATTACATAATATGTTTGTTTATTATTTACTACATCATGAAGAAACTAATTTGGTTATATCTAGTAGATTTCTATTTTAAAGTGCAAGTACACTCTAAACTTTTTAAAACATTTCTTTATTGATTAAGGTATTACATATGTGTCTTCATCTTCCCATTACCTCCCCCCTCCCCCACTCATGCCCGCACCCTCCTGGTGTCTGTGCCCATTGATGAGGCTTATATGCATGCATATAAGTCCTTTGCTTGATCTCTTCCCCTTACCTCCACCCTCCCCTACCTTCCCTCTGAGGTTTGATGGTCTGATCGATGTTTCTCTGTCTCTGGACCTGTTTTTTGTTCCATCAGTTTATGTTGTTCATTATATTCCATAAATGAGTAAGATCATGCGATATTTATATTTCTCTAACTGGTTTATTTTGCTTGGCATAATGCTCTCCAGTTCTCCAGCTCCA
This sequence comes from Lasiurus borealis, assembly GCA_004026805.1. NCBI lineage: Eukaryota > Metazoa > Chordata > Mammalia > Chiroptera > Vespertilionidae > Lasiurus > Lasiurus borealis. Next base: position 49,198 of record PVJN01008842.1, read on the forward strand.
ATATACCCTACACTTTCAAGCTGATTACTTAGGGTTCAGCTTAATTATTTTAAACAATGTATTAAAATTTTAAAACACTTTTATGTGCTTGCTATGGCACTAAGGATCTTTCTTGTAGTAACTCATCTAATCCTCAAAATAAACTTACTATATGGATAAATTATTCTCAGTATATAGATGAAGAAAATGAGTGTTTATGTATCTTGTCCAATGCCATTCACATAGCTAGAGAGTGTTGAAATGGGATTTCTAACCAGTTTGGGCCATACCTCTTCTTAACATCTAATCTATGGCAATTATCTTATCTAATAAAAAAGTAATAAGCAAATTAACCATCAGGTCTTCTATACTCACAAGCCATATCCACAACCATGCCCACCAGCCAATCAGGAGCAAGTATGCAAATTAACCTCAACCAGGATGGCTGTGGCCATGGAGTGAGGTTTGGGTTTCCTTGGTGATGGAGGAAGCCAAGCTTTCCACACACCCTGGTGAGCCCAGGCCTCCACTCAAGGCTACAAAGTTTCAATTATAAAAGATAAATAAATCCCAACAAAAATGGTGGCAGACACAGAGCTGGAGAGAGCAGGAGGCTAGGGTTGCCTTTGGTGATGGAGGAAGCCAAGCTTCTAAAGCCCTGGCCTATCTTGGTCTCTACTCTAGGCCACAAAGTTTCAATTATAGAAGATAAATAAATCCCAGATACCAGAGCCTCTGCTTGGGTCACCAGGGAGTATGGCTGCCCTGCAAACCACCACAGGCCCCTCACCCAGGCCACCCCACATCCCAAGGGAATGCCCACCCTGATCTAGGACATCTTCAGGGCAAACCTGCTGGCCCCCACCAATGCACTAGGCCTCTGTCCTATCTAATAAAAGAGTAATATGCAGCTTGACCATCACTTCAACATACAAGATGGCTGCCCCATGTGATCAAAGATCCTGCTCCCATGTGGACACAAGATGGCCAGCAGGGGAGGGATTTTGGGAGGGACCAGGCCTGAAAGGGAGGGCTGTTGGGAGTGATCAAGCTTGCAGGGGAGGGCAATTAGGGGTGACCAGCTGGCAGAGAAGGAAAGTTGGGGTGACTGGGCCTGCAGGAAAGGGCAGTTGGGGGGGGGACCCAGGCCTGCAGCAAGAGCAGTTTGGGGGGGCTAGGCCTGCAGAAGAGGGCAGTTAGAGATGAAAGGGAAGTTAAGGGTGATCAGGCCTGCAGGGGAGGGCAGACAGGGGTAAACAGGCTGGCAGGGGAGCAGATAGGCATCAATTAAGCTGGCAGGGGAGTGGTTAGGAGGTGATCAGGCTGGAAGGCAAAAGTGGTTAGGGGCAATCAGGAAGGCAGGCAAGCGAACAGTTGGGAGCCAGCAGTCCTGGATTGTGAGAAGGATGTCCCACCAGGATTGGGCCTAAACAGTTGGATATCCCTCGAGTGGTCCCAGATTGGAGAAGGTGCAGGCTGGGCTGAGGGACACCAGCCCACTCCTGTGCACAAATTTCATGCACTGGGTCTCTAGTATTGAAATGAAGGTAATTTTTACTGGGGCATGGGAATGAAAGTAGAATTAAAAGTCATAAATCTTAAGAAATGAAATTCTGAATACCTTGAATTTCTAAGAGCTGTAACAGAGGCACTTAGGATGCCAAGAACAAATGCTATATGATTCAAAAAGTTAAATAATATAATTCAAGTAGTTAAACTGAGCAGTTATTGTTTTTAAGCAGGTCTTGTTTCACTTGCTTAATCTGGGATTCTTGTATTTTACCTCCAAGAAATTGACAACTTAGGTATATTCTATAGAAACTGGGAACAATATTTTCTAATATTTCTTTTGTTCCTTTCTTATAGAGAAGAACTTGAAAAATTTGTATGTTTAGCTTTTTGCCTTTCTCTTATGGTCTTTCTCCTTTTCCTCTACACATGTCCCTTATCCTCTGGTTAAGGGATATAGATAAAGATAGGATGGCATTAGTGCCTGAACTTAATGGTCTTTACATCAAAACATTGCTCAGTCCATATCCATATGAGCAAATGAGCTGAGAAAAAAAAAAAAACACCTAAAAATGATTCAAGGAGTTTCCTTGGCCATGAAGCCTGCATATACAATTTCAAGATAATAATTCCTGTGAAACTGATATATTACTCTGGGTTTATGGTTGGTTATTACATCCTAAAGAATCATACTAGGTCACTGGTTTTTTCTTTATTATTATTATTTTAATAATAATTTTTATAGATTCCTTATTTTTATAGATTTCAGAGAGAAAGGAAGAGGAAGAGAGAGATAGAAACATCAATGAGAGAGAATTATTGATAGGTTGACTCCTGCATCCCACCCCACTGGGGCTGGACCCTACAATCCAGGCATGTGCCCTGACCAGGAATGGAACCATGACCTCCTCTCAAACACTAAACCATGCTAGCCAGGCAGGTTATTGGTTCTTTAAGATCCTAGACTCTCTCCCTCCATATATTTGTGAAGAATAAGGACTGTATGTTAGTTACAGTGTGCTACAAAAAAAGATTCAGAAATAATACGAAATCCAACAAACTGCTTGAGTTTTTGTTCCTTCTGATCCCTATCTTATATTCTAACCACTCATTAAACATCCACACACATTCTCACCTATCCCAGTATCCTTAGCTGGCGTTGCTCCTCCCAACCCAATGTCTTGTTAACTTTCACTCTTTTTTTAAAGCCACCTATCTTTAGTTTTTCTTTTAAGTGTAATTAGTCATTCCTTGTCATTGTGCCCTCACTGTGTCATTTTCTTCATGTATTCATTCATTTACTCACAATTTGTCCATGTATTCATCTATCTATTCATTTATCCAAATGTTTATTTAGTGTCTGCTATATATTTTAGTATCTGATGATATAGCAAGAATAATGCAAAGCTATTACTTTTGTGAATTTTTATACTTTTGTGAATTTTTATCCATTCCAGTATCTATAATAATAAAAACATGATATGCAAATAGACCTTCTGGGCGACCACGCTAGGACATACACTGGTGGGTGTGATGCAATTAGTCGGGGGCCCTGCCATTGCCCCATGATTGATTGCCACAAAGAGGGAGGCCCAGGTCACTAGCCAGCAGGGCAATCTATTGGAGGAGGAGGCTCTGCAATCCTTTAAAAGACGGAGTCCCAGGCCACCTTCTGCACAGTGACGCATCATAGAGCCTCCGCCAGTTGGCTCTTCTGGCATTGATCTGGGATCCTCTCAATTTTTCACTCAACAGAGGGAGGCCCAGGCCATTGGCCAGCAATGCTGTGGCAGGTATGCAGGGCCAGCCATTGATGTCCTGGCAGAGGGAGGCTCAGGCCAGCCAAATGATCACACTCCATGCCTGTTGCCTGCAGAGGGAGGCAACCTGTGGTGATGGTGTGTGTGGGGGGCACACTGTACAGATGGAAAGGAGTAGCAGCGGTGGGGTTGGGGCCAGCTGCCAGAAGCTGGAGGAAGGAAAGTCTTAATAGACCCTGATCACTGGCCAGGCCTAGGGACCCTACCTGAAGGGTCTGTGATTGCTAGAGGGCACAGGCTGGGCTAAGGGGCACTCCCCCACGCATAAATTTTATGTACCAGGCCTCTAGTGAAATACCTAATAAACAAATAAATAAATAATATTATTCAAATAGTGATAACTTTGTGGCTAAAAATAAAGCAGTTGAAGAGGCCAGACAGTGACAGAAGTTTGGGAAACTGACTATATTAAATCAAAATGTTGGAGAAAGTTTTTCTTAGGAGATGATAATTGAATGGAAGTATGAATTAAGTATAAGAATAATGCCAGTAAACTTCTAATGGATTGGGTGTGGGTTATGAGAAAAAGAGGAATCAAGAATACAATCTAGGTTTAAGATATGGGCATTTGGCATCATTTACTGGAATGAAAAAAGTAAAAAGGCATAAGGTATGGAGATGATAATATGTTTATCATACATTTATTTTATTTACACATTTATATCTTACTAGTGGCCCAGAGCTGGGACTCCTGTGGAATCAGGTCTAAACTGGCAGTCGGACAACCCCCTTGCAATCTGGGATGCTGGCTCCCAACTGCTCACCTGCCTGCCTGCTTGATCACCCCTAACCACTCTATCTGTTAGCCTGCTTGTCCCCAACTGCACCTGCCTTCTGGCGTACTCACCCCTAACTGGCCCCCTCTGCTGGCCTGCTTGCCCCAACCCCGCCAGCCTAATCACCCACAACTGTCCTCCCCTCCTGGTCTGATTACCCCTAACTGCCTCTGCCTCGGCCCCACCACCATGGCTTTGTCCTGAAGGATTTCTGGAAGGTCTCATGGTCTAATTAGCATATTATCCTTTTATTAATATAGGTAGGATATGACATACTGCCATAACTATAAGATATCTACCAGTATTACTCTATGAAAATACGTACTTCATGCGATAGGAAGGCATCTAATACATTACATTGTATATGTTGTAAGTAGTAGGAAATAGTGCATTTGTAGACTTCCCTTCCTGATTTGGGAATGGTTCCCCAGTTCTTTGAACGTTTCCTGACTCCTAATGTGTTTATTTATTTATTTTGTCATTCAGTGTAACTTTATTTACTGTTTATTACACATGATTTGAAGTCTTTAATTTCTAAACATCAAAGATTCAAGGACTATTTTTTTTCCATGAAGTTTAACATTAACATCAGCGAATTAATGTACTTATGCGTTTTTATTGTAAACATTTGAATTATTTACATTGTCATACATTGGTCCTGAACTCATAAGCGTGGATCATTCACAGCCTGGTAGTAAGCCAGGAAGCCACTCCACAAGCAACAGATACTCTGCATAAGGAGAAAAGTCATAGCACAACATTTAATGTACAACCTGAGTCACCACAGAATGTTATATATATATATATTGACTTCTTAATTCATATAGTATCAGGAACTCAATTGCTTGGCTAGTGCCAGGGTTGACTTAGTTTCAGGATTATTCCTGAAATAATTAAGAAAAGGGAGGCTCAACCTTTCTTCTTCATTGCTTGTTCCTCCCCAGCACCTTCATCTTTCTTCTTGTCCTCAGCTTCTTGGGCATCTTCTTCACCTTCACCTCCTTCTTGCTCCTTTGCTTCCTCAAATTCTTCCTTGGCACCTTCTTCCTCTTCCTCTCCTTCTTCCTCAGCCACTTCCTTCTCCTTCTCCTCCTCCTCCACTTCAACTTCTTGTTCAGAGGAGGGTTCATTCTTAGCTTCTTTGGCTTTTGCAGCCTCAATGGTCTCCTCCACCTCAATCTGCTCTTCCTGGATGTGGCTGGTGTATTAAGAATAGAAGGAGCCAGTGGACATCAAGTAGGAGCTGGTCTGTAAACCACCATAGGCAGATCCACTGATGATCTGGGAACTCTGGGAGTAGCCACTGGCTATGCTTCCCACGCTGGTGAAACTGAGCGGGGTCTCCTCACCTTCCAAGAGTTTCCTGTAAGTTGCAATGTCAATGTCTAAAGCCATCTTCACATTGAGGAGGTCCTGGTATTCTTTTAAGTATCATGCCATTTCACTCTTTGTGCTTCTCAACTCATTTTCTAATTTGTTGATTGTATCCTGCATAGCACTAACGTCCAGCATTCTGCTTATCCTCCAGCTTTGCAGCTGCTTTCCCAGCACTTTGTTCATGCCCCGGCATGCTTCGATTTCAATGGTCTTGGCCTTGAGCAGGTGGTGCCTTTTGGACACCTTGTCCTTGGCTGCGTGCATTACATAGGTGTTCTTGGCAGCGCTTTCAGTCAGCATGGTGAAGCGGCTCTTGTACCATTCTTCAGCATTCTGCATGCTCTTGGCAGCCAGCTTCTCGTACTGAGTGTGGATGTCCTCGAGTATGGCGGAGAGGTTGGACTTGGAGAACACATCCTTCTCCACAGAGATCTGAGCATACTGGATCTGCCCCAAGTGACCTCCCCTGCCAGCCATCTTGTATCTACATAGGGGCAGCCGTATTTAACCACATGGGGGCAGCCATCTTGTGCATTGGAATGATGGTCAATTTCCATATTACTCTTTTATTAGATAGGATGGAAGACTATTTTATGAGGAGCTCATAAAATGTTTTGACAAAGTTAGTTCAAATTTTGAAGCTTGTAGAAAGGATGGTTTGGGTTATAGCATTTATTCACTGATTTTACTCCATCTTACAATAGTTTATTGTATGTATAATTAAGTAATTAAGTATTGTATGTATAATTAAGTAATAAACATCTTACAATAGTTTATTGTATGTATAATTAAGTAATTTAATATAATTAAATTTTACTAAAATTTCCCAGCATCCCAGAGGAGTCATCAAGAGGCATATTCCCAGGTTACAGTCTGATATCTCTAGCTTAATCTGGTTAACTATAGTGAGCTTGTTACAGATACAGGAAACAGCTGCGAAGTGACACACTTTGCCCCAAAATTTGGTTTCTGTGGCCTTAAGCCAAACTTTCTATCTGAATACACAATTTTGTGCAACAATCTCTCCCAAATGCATCCCTAAAACAATGTATCAATTTTTAAGTAGGACTCAGCATTAGTATGTAACTTGTTTGACTCTACAGAACAGATAACTCATACTTATGACACATTATAAAATATGGAAAGTGATCAATTTATGGTATGCTATGATCTTTTCATGTCCCTTTAAAGTCATGGTACTCAGTGTATTAAAAATAGCAGCAGAGTAAGTGGATTCTGTATAGACATGTTCCTAGGAATAAACAGAAAATGATCCTGAATAATCAATGGAAAACTCACAGGAGAGGACCCTGATATCCAAGGACCAAAAGTGGAGACTGCATAGAGACTGATAATAGGGGTAGAGGTGGGAAAGGACTGGCTGGGCACTCATAGACAGCAACTGAAGTCCTGGAGAGATGTCTCAGCTGTGGGGGGTTACCACTCAGAACTCTGAGATCTAATCCCCAAGCTGGCCCCCCAGCAGTGAGCACCAAAATTGAGGAGGGTACCCACATAACATCTAGCTGTGAAAAGCAGCGGGTGCTGTCTGCTGGGGAGTGACAGCTGAAAATTCAGGCACCCTCTTAAAGGACCAGTGCACAAAATTCCAGGTGGAGCCACCCACCTTGTGTGGCAGCAGAGGGAGGGTAAAGTAGACTGGACCTGTGAGAGCAGAAGCTAGAACTGAGAACTCGGGGGATAAAGCCTAGAAGGTGGACACCCCAAGCTTCCTGGGCTGAGTAATTCCCTCACACAGTGGAAGATATCTTTCCTACATAGACATTTGCCTTGCCTATGGGAAAGACAGTTGATATACCCTATTGGAAAATACCTTGCCCAGAAGTAACTTAAGAGATCCTGTTGAAAAAACTCTTACCACATCTGTGGGATGCTTGCCCAGGACAATTCAAGTCAGAATCCTATCAATCTATAGGCAGAGGTAGTCTCTGGAGGCTTTGAGTCTTTGCCAATCTAATTAGTCAGAAATAGACTTTAATACTGTCCTGCACTAGAGATTGAAAAATACAGAGGATCTATACAATAGATAGTCACAAACCCAAAGCAACATGAGGATACAAAGAAACAAACCCCAAATGAAAAAACTAGAGAATTATCCAGAAGAAGAGATAAATGAAGCAGAAATAAAAAAAAATTATCTGAAACAGAGTTCAGAGTAATGATGGTAAAGATGATTAATAGCATGAAAATATATATAGTAACTATAAAAAAAGAATAGTCTGAGATAAAAAATGACATAATACAGATAAAGAACACATTGGAAGGAATTCACAATAGATTAGGGGAAGCTGAGGACCAAATCAGTGAATTAGAAAACTAAGTTGAAAATATCACTCAAACAGAACCAAAAAAAAAAAAAGCAATTAAAAAACAGGAGGACAGCTTAAGGGAGCTATGGAACAACCTGAAACATACCAATATTAGAAAGCAGCTGTGTCAGAAGAAGCAGAAAGAGAGAAAGGAATAGAATGTGTTTGAAGAAATAATGGCAGAAAACTTCTTCTAACCTGGTAAAGAAAAAAATCACACAAGACCAGTAGGCACAGAGAACCACAAACAAGAACTCAAACAGGCCCATCCTAATAAAATGCCAAAAACTAAAGACAAAGAGAGAATCTTAAAGACAGCAAGAGAAAACTGTTATCTACAAAAAAATTCCCATAAGATTGACACCTGATTTCTCATCAGAAACTCTACAAGCCAGAAGGGAATGGCATGAGGTACTTAAGGTAATGGAAAGCAAGGGCTGAGACCAAGAAGGCTATCATTCAAAATAGACTGTCTAATAAAGAGCTTCCCTGACCAAAAAAAAAAAAAACGGCTAAAGGAGTACAACACCAAGCAGAATTATAAGAAATGCTAAAGGGATTGCTGTAATGAAAAAAACAAACAGAGAGAAACCTAGCCATATAGAATTAAAATGGCAATACATAAGTACCTAACAATAATAACCCTAAATATAAACAGAGTAAATGCTCCAATCAAAAAGCACAAGGTAGCTGATGGATACAAAAACATGACCCAACTATTTGCTGTCTACAAGAGACCCATCTGAAAACAGTAGACACACACAGAATGAGAACAAAGGGATGGAAAAAACTTTTCCATGCAAATGGAAAATAAACATAAACTGGAGTATACTTTAATAGATTTAAAATGAAGGCTATCATAAGAGACAACAAAAATTACTACATCTTAATAAATAAAGAATCAATTCAACAAGATTATATAACCCTGGTAAACATATAAGCACCCAATGTAGGAGTACCTACATATATACATATATAGTCATAGTAGGGGACTGTAATACCTCTCTTACTTCACTGGATAGATCTTCCAGACAAAAACTTAACAAGGAAACAAAAATTCTAAAGATCAGGTGGATTTTGTTAACATTTACAGAACATATCACTTCAATATAGTAGAATATATATTCTTCTCAAGTATATTTGGATCGTTCACAAAGGTAGACCACATGTTAGGACATAAAATAAGTCTCTATAAATTCAAGAAGATTGAAGTCATATCAAGTATTTTCTCATATCACAGTGGAATTAAATTAGAAATCAACTACAGTAAAAACACCAAAATCATTCAAACACATGGAGGCTAAATAGCATGTTTTTAAACAATGAATGGGTTACCAATAAGATCAAGAAAGAAATAAAAAAAAATTCCTGGAAACAAATGAAAATGAACAGATAACAACCTAAATCTCTGTGACACAGCAAAAGCAGTCCTGATAGGGAAATTCATAGCACAGCAGGCATACCTCAAAAAACAAGAAAAATCATCAATAAACCATTTATACCTACAATTTAAAGAGCTAGGAAGAGAACAAGAAAAGCCCAGAGTAAGTAAAAGGAAGGGAATAATAAAGATCAGAGTAGAAATAAATAAAATAGAGATTAAACAAAAGCAATACAAAAAAATCAATGAAACCAAGGTTCTTTGAAAGGATAAACAAAATTGATGAACAATTAGCCAGACTCTTCAAGACAGGACACAAAAAAATAAAATTAGAAATGAAAGTGGAGAAGTAGCCACTGACATTACAGAAATACAAAGAATTGTAAGAGAATACTATGAACAATATATGCCAACAAGCTGGACAATATGGATGAAATAGAAAATTCCTAGAAAAATATAATCTCCCAAAACTAAATCAGGAGGAACCAAACAACCTGAATAGGCCAATAACAACTGAATGAATGGAAGCAGTAATAAAAAACTTCCACCAAACAAAAGCCCAGGTCTGGATGAATTCACAGGGGTGTTTTACCAAACATTCAAAGAAGAGTTAACACCTATTTCAGAAAATATAAGACGAAGAAACACTTACAAACTATTTTTATGAGGCCATCATTATTTTAATTCCAAAACCAGATAAAGACAGTACAAAGAAAATTACAGGCCAATATCCCCAATGAACATAGATGCTAAATTCTTTAACAAAGTATTAGAAAAATCACATTGACCAATATATTAAAAAAATAATACATCATGATCAAGTGAAATTTATTCCATGGATGCAAGGCTGGTACAATATTTGCAAATCAATAAATGTGATACATCACATAAACAAATTGAAAGACAAAAATCACATGATGATAACAATAGATGCAGAGAGAACATTGAACATAATCCAACACCCATTTTTGATAAGAACTCTCAGCAAAGTGGGAATTCAGGGAGCACATCTCAACATGATAAAGGCCATATATAACAAACCTACAGCCAACATCATACTCAATAGGAAAAAAGCTAAAATAATTTTCCCTAAGAACTGGAACAAAATAGGGATGCCCACTTTCACCACTCATTTTTTACATAGTACTGGGTTGCTAGTCATAGTGATCCAACAGCAAGAAGAAATAAAAGGCATCCAACTTGGAAAAAAAGAAGTAAAACTGTCATTATTCACAGATGACAAGATATTGTACATAGAAAACTATAAAGACTCCATAAAAAAAACTACTAGAATTAAAAAATAAATTTTGCATTGTAGCAGAATACAAAATTAACACCCAGAAATCTATGGATTTTTATATACCAACTAGAGGCCTGGTACATGAAATTTGAGCACAGGGGGGATTGTCCCTAAGCCCAACCTAAACCCTCTCCAATGTGGAACTTCTCAGGGGATGTCCGACTGCCAGTTTAGGTCTGATACCATAATCTGGCAGTTGGACATCCCTCTCACAAACCAGGATTGTTGGCTCCCAACCGCTTGTCTGCCTGCCAGCCTGATCACCTCCTAACCACTCCCCTGCCAGCCTGATCAATGCCTAACTGCTCCCCTGCCAACCTGGTCACCCCTAAGCGCCTTCCCCTGCAAATCTGATTGCCTCTGTCTCGGCACCCTCCACCGTGGCTTTGTCCACAAGGACATCTAGATGGATGTCCGAAAGATGTCTGGTCTAACTAGCGTATTACTCTCTCATTAGTATAGATAACATATATGCCTCTAAAAAGTTATATTATTTTACATGCTTTAAATTATACAGTATATTCAACTTCTTTTACCCTGTTTTATTTATTTATTTTATTCCTTTTTCTAAATATATCTTATTGATTATTTTTCATGGAGAGGAAAGGAGAGGACTAGAAACATTGATGAGAGAGAAACATCAATCAGCTGCCTCCAGCACACCCCCAACTGGTGATATGCCCAAAACCAAGGTACATGCCCTTGACCAGAATCAAACCTGGGACTCTTCAGTCCATAGGCTGATACTCTATCCACTGAGTCAAACTGGTGCAGGCCCTCCCAGTTCTCTTTTTTTCTTTTTTAGATTATCCACAGTTATAGATATGGCATTAATTCATTTTCCATTGATTTTTAGACAGAGTGGAAGGGAAAGGAATAGAGAGAAACATCAATGTAAGAAACATCTCTTTAATTGGCTTCCTTAGGAGCCCTAACCAGGGATCCAACTTGAAACCCAGGTATGTGCCAGGTATGTTCCCTGACCTGGAATTGAACCTGCAACCTTTCAGTGCACAGAACCACATTCACACTCAACCAACCTAACCACTTTAGCCTGGCTGTTACTCAATTTCTGAAATTTTATTTCAATTAATTCTCGCAAAGTCTGTAGTTTAGCTAATATTCACATTTTGCTGATGAGAAAAAAGAAAAAAAAAACCTCTGTGTTTTGAGACATCATTATTCCTTTATTGCTGCATTTCCTTGAAAGCCCTAGAAAGGGTCTTGACAGTGGTTTAACTGGTATCTAAAATCAGAAGCACTCTCCTCACCATTACCTCTTCAAAGTCTCTCTGCACTGGTACTGAGGCTGTCCTGGAGTGCACAGAGGCTAGGTAAGGGAGACAATGACAGGATTGGACCACTGAAACCACTTATCCACCTTTCCTCTCCATGCTGGAGAAGGAGGGGCCAGCAACTTCCAGCAGCACCAAGCTTCTGGATAGGCCAAGGTTTGCAGGGCTAGCTCTTTGAACACCATAAGTGCACAGCAACAAAGGAAGCAAGCCTCCTGCCCATTCTTCTGGCTCCATGGCTCTGGTCTATGCTACTATCTTTATGGCTATGGACACCGTCATATTTTTTTACTATGGGTGCGGCTGTATTTGTGGCTATGGATGTGACCATCTTTGTCATGGAGTGATGGTTAATTTGCATATTACCCTTTTATTAGATAGGATAATGAACTCGCAGAAAGAGAATCTAAAAACAGACAAAAAACAATCCCATTTACCACTGCAACAACAAAAATTGAGACACCTAGGAGGTAAAAGACCTATATTTGGAAAACTATAGGGCTTCGAAAAAAGATATAGAGGAAGACATAAACAAATGGAAGTATATAATGTGTTCATGGATTGGTTGAATCAACATCATTAAAATGATCACACTACCCAAAGCAATTTATAGATTCAATGCAATCTCATTAAGTGCCAACAGGATATTTCACAGACCTAGAACAAATTCTCCAATAATTCATATGGAAAAGAAAGACTTCAGATAGCTGCAGCAATCTTGAAAAAGAAGATCAAAGTTGGAGGGATCACAATACCAGATATCAAGCTATATTACAAAACTACTGTTCTCTAAACTGCTTGATACTGGCACAAGAATGGACATATAGACCAATGGAACAGAACAGAGAACCCAGAAATGGACCCAAGCCATTATGATCAATTAATATTTGACAAATGAGGCAAGAACATACAGTGGAGTCAAGAAAGTCTCTTCAATAAATGTATTCAGAAAACTGGACAGATACATCCCCCCAAAAATGAAACTAGATCCTACACAAAAATATACTCAACTTATACCACACATAAAAATATACTCAAAATAGATAAAAGACTTAAAGGTAAGATGGGAAAACATAAAAATCTTAGAAGAATCCATAGGCAGCAAAATAGCAGACATATGTCCTAGCAATATCTTTACTGAGACAGCTTCTAGGACAATGGAAACCAAGGATAAAATAAACAAATGGGACTACATCAAAATAAAAAGCTTCTGCAGAGCAAAAAACAAAACAAAACATCAACAAAACAGCTAGAAAGCCCTGTATGGGAGAACATATTTACCAATGTTATCTCTGTTAAGGGTTTAATCTCCCAACATTTACAAAGTACTCATACAGCTTAACAAAAGGAAGATAAGCAATACAATAAAAAAATGGGTAAAGGACCTAAAGTGGACACACAGAAGGACCAGAGACCTATGAAAACATGCTCAAAATCACTAATCATCCAAGAAGTGCAATTCAAAACGACAGTGAGATACTATCTCACACCTGTCAGAATGGTTATCATTAATAAATCATCAAATGACAAGTGCTGGTAAGGATGTGGAAAAAAAGGAACTCTCATACACTGCTGGTGGGAATGCAGACTGCTGCAGCCACTGTGGAAAACAGTATAGAATTTCCTCCAAAAATTAAAAATGGAAGTCTCATTTGACCCAATAATCCTATTTCTAGAAATACTAGTATATCCCCCAAAATCAGAAATACCAATCAGAAAGGATATATGCACGCCTCCTATATTCATAGTAGTACAATTTACAATAGCTAACATTTGGAAACAGCCTATGTGCCCACCAGCCGATAAGTGGATTAAAAAGCTGTGGTACATCTACACAATAGAATACTACACTGCTATAACAAAGAAGGAACTCTTACCATTTGCAACAGCATAGATGGACCTGGAGAACATTATGCAAAGGGCAATAAGCCAGTCAGAGAAAGATAAATATCACATGATCTCCCATTTATGGAATATAATGAATATAAATTGATGAATAAAAGTAGAGCAAGAGAAAAAAAGTGAAAGAAAAGAAAAAGATATTTTAGAATATAATGGAAGCAATTCTGTTATTTGCAGATTTTTAATATTTTTTACAACTTTTGTGATGATATATTATACTAGAGGCCCCATGCATACAATTTGTGCATGGGAGGGGGGTTTGTCTCAGCCCAGCCTTCACCATCTCCAATCAGAACCCCTCGAATTCAGGCATCCCTTTCACAATCTGGGACCTCTGGCTCCTCACTTCTCACTGCCTGCCTGCCTGAATGTCCCTAACTTCCCCCCTCCCCTCCCCCCCGCTGGCCTGGTAACTCCCAAGTGACCCTCCTGCCAGAGTAGTCACCCCCAACTTCTCTTCCCCCCATCGGACTGGTT